>WTSP01013354.1:84081-122819 GCA_025331215.1 Actenoides lindsayi | reverse complement strand
GAAGGGAGGAGGGACTAGTGTGAGAGAAGCGAGGGGGGGGGGGGGGGGGGGATGATGTAATGGAGAGAAAAATACAACTGAGCCAGTTTTGCTGAACTTCTCGTGGGCAGAAACCCAGGGATTTTTACCTTGAATCTAGATGCAGATAATACAAGAATTCAGTGAAACTCTCTAAATGCTGTCTACATATATGAGTCTACATATAGAAGCTTTTGTGAAACTTTTGTGGTGCCTGACTGAGGTCAGGAAATGGATTTACATCCAACCTGAATTAAAGTCAGGTAAGGCAAGTCAGAGATCTTCCAATTTTGAGATTTTTCTAACAAAACACACCTCTCTTTCGGAGGCAGAACCATAGCTATTAAAAGCCAAATCAGTTAACAGGCTGTTAATGACTCAGTAGAGTCGCTTCCATAAAAACACTGGAGCAAAAATGTTAAACACTCGTATTTAATGAAGTAATCAAAACATGAGTATGTTATACTGGGACCCGAATGAATGGCTGGCCTACCTTCCTTCATCCTTTCGGCCTCACTTACAAGGAGAAATATGAGATACAGTTCTTTAACTACCATATATTCTTTAACCACCATATATTTTCTGTGTAGATTTCTTGACAAACAACTGTGATCCATTCCAAGATTATCTTCAAGTGCCTATATAGGCAAAGAAAATTCCTGTATTAGCCTCTGACATCTTTGCCCTTTAGATACCTTCATTTTATTAATTTTTATTAGACTGAAATTATAAAGGAGCTGTACAACACTTCGGATCGCACAGCATGATTTGTGTTACATTAGTCAGGAAGCCACGCAGGGAACTTTTGCAGAAAGCCACCGTAGAGCAGTGCTGAATATTACCTGAATTTTGTCACCTTTTAGTTGGTTGGCATGGTATAAGGGAGCAATGACACCCCTAGATTCTGGCTTACTTTAGATCCTTGCACAGTTCACCCACAGAACCAACATTTTGTTTCACATACTTCAGTTGATAGCAGACTTCAGTTCACAGAGAGGCTAACTACATTAGGATATTCAAGCTGTGTGCCACAGGATATGTAGGTCACAGAAGCATAAAGGTGTCAGATAAAAGGAGCTAAACCTGATCTCCCTTTCGTCTCACACATTACAAGCTATTCCAGAGTCTAAAAGAAGATGTGTAAAACCTGATGATTCAGGCCTGCCAGGAGTATCAGTTTCTTGCACAAAGGAAGTTCTGGCACAAAACAAACCTGAACAAGTCCAATGTGAGTATTTTTTTAGAGGATTTCCTGGGGAATGTCCTCCCTTTCCAGCTACTACCTTCCCCAACCCTTCCTTCCAGTGTGATGGGAAGATTTAGAATCGTGTTTAAATCATAATTCAATTCAGATGATTGACTAATCACCTACAAGAAGGTATTCTTCATCCTGCACATGGCTTAAAACTCGATCCTTTACTCACAGACAGGATCCCCTCACTGGTAATTCAGACATACCCCATATGGATTCTACTGCCATATATAGGCACAGCTGGAATACAGAGGTTCTTGTGCAAAATCCGTCTGCTCAGAAACATTCATTAGCATTTCGGCAACTAGAAGGGATGAAGTTTTTTCCCAGTCCCTCACAGATATTGTCTTATCCTCCTGGTTGATTCCAGACCACATCTACTCAAGCCGAAAACCTTGATCCTGATGTCCAGGGCCATTCAACAGAGTAAGTCCTCCCAATAACAACCAGGGGTAATATATCCCCTTCTACGTGCGAGGCTGCTGCACTCCCTCGAGATAGTGTGGTTTGTAAGGTGTATGGATGACTGCACGTACCATTCTTGTCCAGAAGGATTTGTCAAATGAATTTTTTGAGCCTGAACACCTTTGCAGCTTTCCTACCCAAAAGAACACTTTCATAATACATGGCACATACAAAATTATTATTCCTGAAGCTTGGATTTCCTTACCTAGGGGATAGACACTGTTAATAGCTAGTGATAAAGCGTAATTTCCTGAAATAATACTTAAATACTGTAAAAGAAAATTGCAAAATTCTAAGTTAGATGAAAATAAAAAACCTACGTACATATTTACTTTACAGAAAAAGCCTGTAACTTTCGTGGCTCTATTTCATGTACCTGGATACATGAATTGAAAAGACTTTTGACATGAGAAGTTCATATCCAACAAAACATTATTTATCAAACAATAAAAGCTGCTAAATTCAAAGGGAACATCAACTACATGATTGGCTTAAATACGTTATGCAATTTTCCCTTCCTAAATTTTGGCTTGAATACTGTTTGACGTATTCCCAGCAAAATGCAACAGAATTAATTCTCTACTTGTGCCCTGTACACACTACGTTAATTTACTTAGAGGAAAGGAAAATTTCACAAAGTGTTTGATAATGGACCTCCTTCATTAATCACTATGGCATTCCCCTCTCGTGACTTCCTGCGAAGCCTCTGAATGATCTTGCTTCTCCTCCAATCCGAAAGGCAATGTGAGTTTTGTTTCACCTCCCTAACCATAAAACACAGCTTTTCTGTTAATCTGTCATCTACTAATCAAGACTCCATCCGGAAGGCCCCTGCATATCCATTAGCAGCTGGAATGCTGCATTCAAATCCTGGTTCCTAGCAGAAAAATGACAGATTTTGCAACTCTTACTGGTCTAGAGTAATTGTTCTCCCACAGACAGAGGTGCTGTGTGCTCCATTTTTAACAGTTGTTATGCAAAATACAGTATAAATCTCAGAAGTGCTAATGTAGAACCATCCCATCCGCTACTCTGACAGGAGAAGTTTCCAAAACTTTTCAGTAAGTATAGAGTGTATTTATAATAACGTAAGTCTCTGGCATAACAACTGAAAATACCATACCCTTTAGCTACCAGCATAAATAAAAATACTGCCTTTGGCACTTAAAATCTGCTTTTTTTCCAGACGGTTATGGATAAAACCTTGGGAGAAGCATGATGATGTTCCTATGTCAGATGGCAGATAAACCTCAGTATGGTAAATTACAGCTCAATATGTACTTAAACAGTACATGAAAATTTACCCCTATATTTTAGGAAAAGAAAGTGGCTTTTCTTAGGGTGGCTAGGCAACTACTACATATTCTCAAAATCTCTACATATTTCAGAAGTTTCTGGAAGTTGGCCCAAATTACTATAACTTACATAACCTTTATTACCAGCACCTTATTCATAAGGGGCTAATTTTGCTCTATCTTGACATAGACCATGGAAGGTAAAGTAGTGGGGAAAGTATTGCTCAATTCTGACTTTTCTATCACCTGTCAGATGAATTCAGAACTTCTCTGCTCACAGTGTTTTAAAGACAGAACAATGAAATTTTGTATAGAACTCAATCTCTAAATATGCTGTGCTTTCTACACACTTTAAACCCTGGTTTTGACAGTATCATTTTTTCAAACCCATTTCACACAGTTTTCCTAACAGTTCATGCTACTTCACAATGCAGAAGCATGTGGGAGCAATCTTATTTTACTATCTTATACAGATTACCATGAAATAATGGCATATACTACAATGACATTGATGTATTAAATGTCTTTTAACTCCCAGAACATTAAAAAAACCCAACCAAACCCCCCCCCCACACTCCCCCTCCCAAGTACAGAATATATAATAAAGTGCATGTAGTGACTACATTTCAGGAATTTTACCAATATGAAGATTTATGACTGTCACTTTACCCCAAAATTCTCCAACATCAAAGAGTGATGTTAAAGCACGAGTGATAGCCAAGACAACAGCTGTGCAGATAAAATATGGTTTCTGTAACACATACCCTCCTGGTAGAAAAAAAGGTTAAGGGATGCTACTTTCATAGTAAGGTGGATAAGTGTAAATTCAGCAGTGAAGTCTACCTTCAGGCAGTGAGTTTCTTAACAATGACTGTTAACTGCAGAAAAAAGTATTTTAGGGGTGACACGGGGCAGGGGGAGGGAATCTCATCTTGCCCTCAATGACATTGTGAGGGCTAAATATTGGGAAATGCTGCTGCCAGAAGTTCCTGTTCATTGGAATTCCACACATCAAAACCACGAGCCTTCTGGAACTATGGAAACTCACTCCTGAATACATAGACAAGCACAGAATATTGCAGATGAAAGACTGATGACTGCTGTGCAGTTAAAACTACTAATTTCTTAGCATATTCTCTCTTCCTGAGATCTCCATGCAGCTGTTCCTTGCAAATGATCCGTGGCAACACTCACATGCTTGAGACAAGCATAGCAAATTTGAACTAAGGAAACACTTTTAGGAAGAGGTGAAAAAGGATTTGAACTCAACAGAAAAACATGAACACCTCCTGGTTAAAAAGCATTCAAAATCTAAAAGCACTGAATTTGTACCTTCCACAAAAGCTAAAAGTTTAAGCATGAAACTTAAAATGAGAAGGATTAAAGGGTAAAGAAATGATGATCTTCTTTTAGAAATAAGGGCAAATGTCAGCCAGTGAACTTGTATGTGCTATTTTGTCCTTGTTGCATTTTCATTACACTATTCAGAGTTCAAATTTACTTTGGGAGATAATATTAAATATAGGTAAGTGCAGTTATTAAATGGCCAAACAATTATTGAATCTACTTCAGAGAAAGTGGATTAACAGCATTTTGATAAGAAGCCCAAATTAAATGATTATGAGAGAGGGGGGAATGGAGACACTAGGAAGCCATATGGGAGCACAGTTTTTTTGCAGCTTCTAGTCAAAGGCTTGGAGATCTCCATGCAGATGGCTCCATAAAACCGCACCAAGGACCACCTGGCACCAGGGCACAGGGAAGCAGTCAAGTCAATGGACCAGGACTTAGTGAACTACACTTGGTATCTGTAGACTTCACTGATCCACAACAGGCTGAGGGTGCTGATTTCTGACACTCCCTTGGCCTCAACACATTCTTTTTGGATGGATAAATTAAAGTTTTGGTAACAGTTTTGTTTCGTTTTGTGAGCTACAATTCAGAGACTCGGGAGGCAAAGAAAACTAATAACTGAGATTCTAAGGCTTGAATTCTCTTTGAATTTTGCTCATTTCATAGTGAATAATTTACCTTCTTTCCTCACATAAAAACAGTTTGTGCCTTCTTGCTTCCAACTAATCCTGTCTGCCCGTTAACAGGAATGAAATGTGACATGAAACATAGCGAGCTGAATATTCAGAGTTTGAAAATCTGGGCATGCTTCAGGTAGAGATTGATACTGATCTCTTAATCTAAATATTGTTCCCAAAAATCTTTAGAAGAAACAGCTGTTATTGCTAACGACACCTCACAAGACACATATATGCCCCCATATGCATATACATGCTCCTTAGTCTTCGTGCACGTCTCACGGTGAAGACTTACTGACATAAAGGCACTGATGCGATCAGCCATGCAGTTCTTTGTACAATATTTCTCTCCGCTCTTCTCGTGAGTCTCCCAGTGTTATTTCAACCTGTCAAGCTGTCAGAGAACCAGCGTCAGTTGCATTTCTTGTAACCAGACGTGGTACGCGCCCAGGTGCTCTCAAGTTGCCTTTGGTATAAGTTAGTACCAGTTCAGCCCCCTCCTTCCGGCAAGAGTTACCGAGAGAGAGAATCCCCAGCTTCCCTAGTCCTTTGCGACACCTCTCATCAAAAATTAACAACCTGATATATTAAATCTGCCTTTTTTCTCACAGATCCTGCCTTCTGGGCGTCCCGGGTTTCAAGTTCTCTGTCTTCCAGCGACCCGGGCTGGATGACATATGTAACATATAGCTTTATAGAGAACCTCTACCTTAGATACAACAAGAGATAAAAGCATCTAGAAAAAAAAAACAAACCAAACCAAACATTCCTCCAGGCCAAAGCCACACTTAATTCGCTCCTGAATGCCTTTTGGAATTTAGCAGAACTTTTTGTGATGTCCTCTGGCACATGGTCTTCCTTCTACGTAATGCTGTCCCTCTGTCCTCCAGCCAGAAAACTGCCTCTCCAAATACCTCTGAACTATTTTGATTCTACCACTAATCCTGGTTCCTTTGCCCTGCTCCTGTCTAAATACCCTTACTTCTCAAGACTCCCAAGTCTGCAGGGGAAGAGGACACAGGAATCTCAGGTTTGAAGCAGACCCCCCATTTTCTTTTGTTCCATGTAAATTATTACCAGCAACTGAGAAGACATCTGATAACAGTAAACAAATCAGAGGCTGACAGCTTGGCCCTGCTCTCTGAATGAGCACCTAACACAGAACTCAGTTAAAACACAGTCATTCAGCCCAAATTGATTATATACGTGGCAAGGAGCAGAGGGGGAGAATGATCTACTGGAAGCTCCTGACGGAAGCCTGGCTGACCCAAAAAGCAGCATCGGTGAATTTAGCCCTGCCCTTGCCCTTTCTTTCCGGCCAGGATATAGCTGCCAATGTAGCAGCGCAGCTAAATGCTAAGTGCCTGACCAGCACTCTTCTAAATACAAAAGGGAGAAGGAAGATAAGAGATTTCTAGCACTTGTCCCCACGTTCACTTGCCCACAAGCAGCAGTCCTATTCTCTCTGTGCAAAAATCATCCCACCAAACCACAATTCCATCCTTTTAAACACCATTCTCTTAAAAATAAAGAAAATGCTACTCAAATGCAAAGGTACCCTCAGAGAAGCCAACAGAAGAAATTGGAATAATTGAGTCTTTCGAGAGTTTCATGATACTCTGCTATTGCTACCTGAAAGTGGTACTGTTCAAATTGATATAAAAGCTAACACTGTAGGCTAGGTCCCCATCCAGCAGATGCTGTAAGATGCACATAAGACTTATTTTCATGTTATATTTTTCAGATCCACCTTTTAAATATAATTCTCTTCAATTTCACAACTTACAGAGGTATCAGGTCACTATGAAGTAAGTCAACTGCCTACTGAAAATAGGATTCAGTCACAATATTGAGTAAAACCCCCTCTCTTAAAAGAAAAAAAAAAGAAAAGAAAAAAAAAGGAAAATAGGTACACTAAACTGCTACCACCACTGTAACACACAATCTGTTTTCTCTGTACCTGTCATGTGGGCTGTGAAGTCATTGGACCCGGCATAGTTTGGCATACATCTCTTGGACAGCCCTGTGTATATTGTAGACACACAGCTAAAGCTAATTACTCGTAATAATTTATTAACACACAATAGTTAACTGCAGCTGCCCAATTCCTCTCCACGATTTGGCGTGGGGGAAAGTTCTCAGAGAGAAACACAGCCACTCTCCAACAAGTAAAAGCAGCTGCAAAAGCTGCCCAAAAGAGGTACTTCTGGCGATTCATAAATTTGACGTGTTTTGATGTGTTTTACTGTGCTAAATGCTCTTTTGCTTAGCAGATCATCTTTACTTGCCCTCCCGGCCTTCAACTCGGTTTCACTGTTTACTCACTTCTCCCTTTCCAGTGACACACTTCCTTTCATCTACATCGCATCTTTGCAATATTTTTTTCTTTTCCCTTCCTTTTCTCTCTCATATTCAAACTGCAGTTAGTCTGACATTTGCTGACATCAACTGTTTGTGGATTTTGCCACAGACCTCTACCATTATCACTCAACCCTGGCTACTACAGGAGATTATAAACCAGTCCCCACCTGTTGCTACATTGCCAAGCAAAGCTGGTCTTTAGGCATTACCAAAATAAACAGTATTAGCAACTATTAAATCTGCTTGATTCAAACCCCTCTATATGTGGTTACACCGTAGATTCACTTAAATCACACATGCAAAGGAGCATATGAATTTTCAGTACTTTTACTCATTTAAAACCTCACATTTTTTTAAATGCCACTGAAGAAAAATCACAGAAACACATTTCTGTGGTTAAATACTGCAGTTAAATTAAACCAGGCCTAAAATAAAAAGTTGGCACAGGATTAGATGTACCCGGTCTGTATAAACAGTGGAGTGGGGAGCTCCATTCCTATCTCACATAAGATGTGTGCAGCTGTGAGTCATGTGAGGACCAGCAGGACCTCCCTTTAATTTGCAACCAGGTCTGGAGGTTGAAAGAGGTAAAGCCACTCGACAGAAAGGTTTACTAGGACACAGATTAGCATCTTACACTTTCAAACCTCTGTTTCTGTTGGCTGCAGCTCTGTCTGATCACTGGTGAGCTTCAGCAAACGCTCACTTTGCATCTTTAGTGCTCTAAATATATTAAAAAAAACTTGAATTCTTTCCTCAAGCTGCTTCTCAGCCTAGCATGTCCTAAGTAGTAGGTTTTTGGGCTAGGATGTCTCTCCCTCCCCCAACCACCCCCAACCCTCAGCAGTGCTGAAAAATGACATGACAGTAATGAATTGAATTATTCTTGTTCAACTGTTCCTATTTTTCACTACCATAGCTCTACTTCTGAGTAGTCCTGGCTAATGTTTTCTGCAGTTCCCCACTGATACTTTGTGGAATGTTATCCTGCTGTAAACTACTTGTACGAGGAGCTTTTGCTCCTCTGTGCAAGCCATTGGCATGATAGGTCACTGAATTCTGGCAAGAAAGCAGCTCTTGGTGGAGAGCTTTGCCTTTCCCATCTCTCTGAAGGACACTGCAGAGTGGATGCCTTTCAGACACTTCTCTGCCCTTTAGGACAACAAAGCAGAAATAAAAATCAAGAAAAAAAGAAGTTTCTTTCAGATTTTATTTTTTTTTAATTTCATCTGAGACTTTGGAATATTTCATGCTATCCAAGGAGAAAACCTGCATTAAGGATCAAAATCCCATCTCTTAATTTCAGTACAGTTCCCACACTGCTCCTTGGGCAGCCTAATAGCATCCCACTTTCCGTGTGAGGCAAAATGCAAGGCTGCAGTCTAGGCTTATAGCAATGACCTTCTCAATGTGTGTAAGATCAAAAGAAATGAACTATAAACCTGAAAACTAAAATGTAGCATTTGGTCAGTTGTGTGTTCAGCCACGTAAAGGATACAACGTATATCCTAGAACATTTACTGGGATGAGCCTGTGATAACATGAGGACTCACCCTTAGGAGAGCAAAAGTTTAAGATTTAAAAATTAGCAGAAGAAGTTTATAAAAGTCAAGTCTAAATGTAGCCTGCAATACATAATGTGAAAACTGACAAAGAGATGGTAGCAATATACCATCAAATACTTTGCCAAAGTAAATGAAAAAGTCACCCGGGCAGATAACATCTGGATATGTGCACTCTCAATTTAGTCAAAATCCTAAAGTAAACAAGTCCACTGATAGCAGAAGGGTAGTTAAACATTCCACTAGCTCTGGATAATTGAAACCATCTTCCTTTTCCAAGAAAAAAAACAAACCTTTCAATTATCAAACTCCGAGGAAGAAACTGACAGCTATTGGAAAGATTCCATTAAAATTTCTGATTTTCACTTTGCAGACAAACATCTCTGCAAACAAATTTTTGTTTACACAGGCTAGAAACTACAACAGATCTCAAATGGCTTAATACTTCTAAATACTAGTAATATACAGTATATGGATTATATGTAATATAAACACAATATATTTTCATCTCATTCGTTAGAACGAGACACGAGATACATGTTCTGCTAACTCTATAGTGGCACTATTCTTTCCAGTCATACCAATATTAAAAGAAAAACTGAAATAAAATGTACTTGCAGTTGTGTAACATGGAGTTTCTTGAATGTATGCACACCCCCCTGCAAGAATCCTAAAAAAATTGTAGCAGTCACTCTGGGAATGGTAACAGTGCAGCCAGGGAATTCAGTCTCAAATAGATTTCATTTAAAGGCTGTGTAGGATCAGTGGAAATGTATCATCTTACACCAACCTAATTACATATTGCAATAGTCATTCACCCAACCCCTATGTCAACTTACTGCATTAGTGTATTGTCACTGATAATGAAGTTTTGACAGGAAAGTGAAACATCTGCAACAAGTTCCGTAAAAGCCATTGAATACAGAATAACATTACGAAAATACTTCCCCCCCCATCCCCCCCAGGCTATCAACTTAATACAGTTCTTGGGGTAAATGTCACATTAGAAATAGCTATAATCGTGTATGAATCAACTTTCATGCCTATTGCTTGAATGTACATGAAATGGAATAATCTACACATTCTAGAAGCATCCAAGCAAGTTTTACACAACAAAGCTGAAGCCCAGGTCCAAGTTGAACGCAGGAGAGCACTAAAAAGGTTGGGAAGCACTAAAGGGTTACAAGAAGAAAAAATTCCACTGAATTCCACTGCAAGAGATAACACTTAAAAGGAAAATATTATCCACGTCTGCCCCATCAAATCCTAATGGAAACTAATTAAAAAATAAATTCTAAAAATACTAGAACTGTGTTCCTGTAGCTAAGAAAGCTAAAAAGCTCATTTTAAAAAATAGGTCAAGTCTCTCGTCTCCCTGTAACAGTAGTAAGTATTAAACTGGTTTATTCAAAAAGAAAGGGATTAGCAGTAAACTTATTTGCACACTGTTATGAAGAAAAAAAATCTCAAATGCAATTCAACAGAGCAATATTACATCAAGTCAAACACACAAGCTAACTCAATAGCAACAGAGACAACTTGAAAATAAGCAAGGAAGTTTCACAAAAAAAAAAAAAAAAAAGAAATCAAAGAGGAAACCACATAAAGTTAAAACATGCAAAACTGAAATCCTTGCTCACCAAAACTTATCTAATTTACATGAAAATAAAAATGTCACATGGTGCATGCATGCAATGCTTACTGATAACTCCTTTTTAAGATACATCACATCCTGACTGAGAGATCAACTGACTTACTCAACACTCATGAGCTGCAGAAGGTAAAACAAATATAAACTAACTTTCAGGTTAGGGCTGGAGATGAACTTCAAAATATGGAGGCCCTGAACTGATCTGTACAGTAAAAAATCACATTCCAGTGCCATTTAATAATGAAGGAAGCTGGAAGAGATTATCTGACTTTCCTTGAGCACACCACACCTAAATATCTGCAGACAACATTTTCCTAACTGCAAAGACACAGAGATTTAGCTTCCAAGACAGTCAATGAGTTAATCAACCATTTTGAAGGTGTTATTCTGTTGCCTTGCATTTTGTATAAACACAGCCTGGACACTCTGCATTACTGTATCTACTGGGTATGGGTGTGTTAGCAGTGCTGCATTAGACATTAATGTCATTGTTACACTGATCTAAGTCTTGGTGCTTCCATCCCATTTTTCTACTCTTCTCTAATGTTGGGATGCTCAAAAATTACCATTTTAACCACAAACAGATACACGGAAAGAGGTCTCATGATGTATGTTTCCTGCTATGTTTTGTCTGTACTTGGGAATTTTTTTGTTAGTTTTAAATGACTTTTCTTCCACTGAAAAAAATAAAACTCATTCTAAAGTCAATTGATTGCCCAAAATTGTACCGCCCATCAAAAGAGGAATGACTTATTTCTGCCGAAACGTAAGTTTCCAAACAGAAAAACTGAAACTGAAAACAGTAGCTCAGAATTATCTGATCAGTGGACCTATTGATCTCCAGAATCAAGTTTTGAGAAAGAGACCATGTGCAAAGCCCATGCTTTTTTTTTCAGATACTACAATTCAAATCTTTAAATACCTCAGTGTGTGATTCCTTCTTAGTTTCATGTTAATACAAAGGCATGTTGGGGGTGGTTAACCTGCTGCATCATGTTGTTATTCAGGCAGCCAACAAAGACTTTCATTTAAGTGGCACCCACAAAACAGCACTGTAGTGTGCCCCTTGAGAGGTTCCAGCTTTGAAAAACGCTCCATGTCCTCTTTTGAATGTATATAATGAAAAAAAATTACTTCATTATTGCATCCAAACGACATGCTTCCAACTTAGAGATTCAACACTCCAGAACTGGAACTTCAGATCTCACCAGTGGACACCCCTCTTCTCCCTCCCCGAATTCTTCCAGGAGAAAACCAAAACAAAATACATGTCACATCTGAGATACATCAGTCTGGAGGATATTCACATACCACAGAACTCATTAACATCTCTATGATATTCTGCAATAGTTGCACTGCTCCATTTCAGAACTAAAATTCCTGAAAGGTATTTATACTATTTTAAACTTAGATCCCCTGAGCAATGCATTGAAGGTAATCACCGGTACATCTGTTTCTGTCATATTTAAACTCATAACCAAATTCAATTGCAAATAATTAGCTATTTATCACCATGAAGTTCACATTATAAAGTCAGAAAGGGCCAACATGATCCTAATCATTTAACAAAAGATACAGGCCTTAAAAGGAGGAAAGGGGAGAAAACCAAAATAAACCCTGGTAATCCATCCCCCAGTAAATCAAACACAATCAGTTCTGCTTGCCCATCACACCCCTGCAAAACCCAAACCCCTTTGGGTTTTTTTTTTTACAGACTTATACAATATATTGCCATACATATCAGGTTAAGGCCATCTTTCATTTTTACAGCCTGAAGCTGAGAATTATTTAGTCAAAACAACACAAGTACATGGCTCTCGTAATACTGTTGTGACCTCGGTTTCTAACACTTACATCAGAACATTACTATAACTCAAGAACTTTTTTTTCACTTGCAAGGACATCTTAATTATCCCACCCGTGACATGAATGTTTTTGGAAGATAAAGTCTGTAATTAACTTGTTGCCAAACAATATGTTTACTGTCCCTGAAGGTCAGTTCGCATACAAAGGCATAAGGACACTTAACTTTGGGAGATGTGTATTGTAACTGTTGTCAAACATTAACCAAGTGGCCATCCATTATCCATAGTAGCGGCAATGCAGAGTATCGAGATATTCCAAGCACCAGAAAATGGCTACGTTAAAATAAAACTTTACTGAGGCTTGCAACAAATAAGTACAACTAGAGAGAGAGTGCTTGACCCACTGTAACAGGATTTGTTAGAAATTCTACTTACTCTCAAGTAGCCAGTCAGTAGTGGGAGAATTTTGCTCAAGACCATGAACTAAGATTGCGTCTGTGCTATAGAAACCTGTCTTTTCTGATTGCCCTTGTCAGGAGAAATTAAACTTTGAAATTGTTTTAAAATATTGTACCAAAATAACTGTGAGGGCTCCTTGCCTTGTTTAGTTCTGAATTTGCACTAGAAATGTGCACATAGCAGAAGAAGAAATCTGTGATGTGCAAAGGGCATTGGGAGGTTGCGGGGGGAGTGTAGGTTTAACAAGAGGTTTCACTCACCCTGCAAAGCCATGAAGGGCAGCTTAGCACTCCTGCTACCATTCTTATACTTAAGGAGCTCCTGGTTCCAGGCAAATGAGAAGGTAGCCATGTTTTTGATTCAAAATCTCCTCTAGTATGTCAATTAGTTGTATACGTGAGCTAGGAGAGGTACAAGGAGATAAAAAAGGACAAACAATGTAAAAAGAAAAAAATAGGAATATTATAATCAAGAAATATATGTAAAGTACTTCTATGCTGTTGTGCCCAGTGTTACTCAGTCTCTGACTCACATCCTCATCGTTGTTCTGTATTTCCACAGGAAACCCAACACTAGGCCCTTACTCTGCCTTACACTCTGCTTGTAGTCAGAGACAGATAGAAGGAATATAGGGCAAAGAAAAGCAGCTAAGAAAATCAGGGAGGAATAAAATAATGTTTGTCCAACAATGCACACTCTTCTTATCCTAAGCTTACAGTACACACACTTTCATGCTGAGGAACAGGTAACAACTGAGAATGTGTGTTTCCCTCAAAGTGTCGGACAATACAGGAGCTACTTGTGAAGAAATGGCATATGGAAAAAACTAAACATGGCAAACAGGCAACAGTGAAAAAAGTAAACTAGAAAAAGAAATTCAGATGAGAAAAAAAAGGAAAAACAAAAATTATGAATATTCAAGGAAGGGAGGGAAAGATTCAACTACAGTAAGAATTTATAAAGAGAAACAAATGGGGCATCAGGAAAGCCAAAATCATTGAACAGAAGAACTGGAGGAGGAAGGGGAGTCTGGAGACATTCACATACAGGTGTGGCCTCCAGCACTGCAGTGAATCAGTAAACACAAAGTTCTTTTGGCACAGTGCAGTCCTTTCAAGAAGGTACTTTGTACCTTTCATGCAAAAGCAGTTGATTCACATCTCTGTTATCTGAAAAACTCCTATGTCAGCACTTTAGATACTGGAATAGCTTGTTCGTGTTGAAACATGGACTATTTGCTGTTTTTCCATTGAGAATAGATTAGATTTCAAATTCCCCCGCTTGGTTACCAAAAGCATTTCCATCAGCTGGAAACACTTTTCAATCCATCTTGGCAACTTTTGACCTATGCTAGTTTCTTTTGGAAGGTGAAACCGGTCAGGATCAGGCATGGATAAGCAATTCTCCACTGAGAGCATGTCAAATAGACACACAGCCTTCCCTGAGCCAGAATGCAGCAAAATGTGTGTTTCTTGAGAACGGACACTCACTCGGAGCTGTTCATAAGGAAGCAAGTAACAAGAACTCATGGCACTCCGCAGTTTCTCTTGTAGATGAGCGTGGGCATCACATGCGCTATTCATTTTCTGAAATAATCCTGGAGAGTGCTGTATATATGCTGCCTACAGACCATCTAATTTAAAGAATGTAGCATATTAAAGCGATTGAAAAAGGCATTTTTTTCTGCAGCACAAAACGAAAAGTCTGATTACTAGGCAAAACAATTGACATACTATCACGCTGTATACACTTTTGTCTGAATGCTATGGTGTAATAAGCCATTATATAATAAGAGAAGACTTCAGCTAATCTCAGCCCAGAAACATTCAGCCTTATTCCTTCACTACTGTCAGTGATCCCCCCTGAAGTGCCAGCCAGCTCTAAGTTAATTTTTGACTGAGCTCTTCCCTTTGTATATGAAATGGAAGACAAAGATCTGTTGCCACAGCTGGCTGGCAGCTCATGGCACCTGATACTACGGCAGTATTACCTCTACAATCTGCAGATGGAAGTAGACCTAAGTCCTTCCTTGCGTTCTTCCCATCGTTCCCCTTTCACCAGCCATCCACAGTTTTTATGTTTTTAAAAAAACAGGTCACCACAAGCCCAGCTCTGATGTCTCTCTAATTTCCCAGATGATCTGCTGACTTACTTGTGGTTTGCAGGAATGAAAGCTTCCTGCAGGCCGTTTGCACCCAGCTGAGAATACAGATGCCTCATTGCAGCAGAAGGAAGAAAATCAGAGGTGAAGTCATTATCCTCTTCACCACCACCACTCTCCATCCTCTGTGTAAACTCCCTGACAGCATTCCCCCCCCGTCATCCTCATCTGGAGAGTCAAGTAAATTGAAAAGGTTAAACCTGAAAGCTTGTACATGGCCTTTGGGTTAGATATCCACTTAAAAAAAAAAGTGCTACATACAGTAAAATATTTTTTAACTCACAGGAACATTATGGTTCAAGGACTACATTTGCTACCTTAGCTGAATTACATACAAAGTCTACTATTGCTCCCCAAAGAAATACTTAATACATGCTTCCCAAATTGACTATGGGAAGCCAACGTCAGAACCCAAATCCTGTTCCAGTATCCAGCAATGTGTCACAGGTACCAATCCCACACTCTGAAACGCTATACTCCTTTACGTTGCTCTTCATGCAAAAATACAGGGATACTAAAACCGTAACAGGGAAGTATTCTTCACTTCAACCTGGTCGTGGTTCCCCTTTTATTTTCTATATTTAGCACACCCCTGTTCAATCCTCTTTCACGTCAATCAAGAAGACAGTAAGAAGGACAGACATAGTGCTGTGAAACCCTCTAACTAAAAAACCTGCCATGAATCAGACTCACTGGGCTCACCGCCTACCACTCAATTTCACTCACAGCAAGAGTCATAGGTAAAGCTTCATGTGAGGAAGAAAAAAAAAAGTGTCACTAAATATGCAGGTTCCAGCGCTACGTGCCAGCAAATGTCCACTGGATGATGGATTGCCCTGCAGATTGTCTCCTCATGCAGCCACCCATGGCTCACCAGTGGTTTCTTACCCCAGGCTGAAGCCTGCTGAATGGAGCAACTTTTAGAGTAGCTTGTAAGTCTTTGCAAAACATCAGCTTTTAGGCTTTTCAGTCTTTTACAGTCAATCCAGAGCTGTAGGGTCAAAATAGATGAGCCTTGGTTTTGCATTAACACCATGAACAATCAAAACAACTCGCTAGCTATGATTCATCTGTTTGTCTAGAAACAAGTAAATGTCAGTACCACCAGGAAGGGGAAAAGTTTATGATTAAGTTCAGGCTACATTCATTCCTCATATTATCCACTTGAAGATAGCATTCAAAAGAATGTTTAAAAGATTGAGCACTTGACTTTCCATCCACCTCATTGAGATGGTATTGCCGAGGACTGATACAAAAGAACATTTATGTAGAGACACACACTTTTTACATTCAGTGTTGCTGCATGAACCACTTTGCAATTAGCTGAAGTTTAAGGCAGAAAAATAATTCAACAGAGAGTGACACAGGATGACTGGAATAAGCACAGAAAGCAATTGTGTTTATACACATGTAACCATCAAGGCAATGATCTTCTACAACTCAATGGAAAGCTCATGTGCAGTTCTCTGCTGTCTTAACTGTTTCAAAACTCTTCGAGTCTTAACATTTCTGCTGCATTAATTAATCTTCCCTCAAAGAGAAACAAGGAAACCACCCAGTTTTCCAGCATATAGAGAGTAACTAAGAAATTCCAATCTTGGTCCCACTGATAAAACCTCCAAGTAAGTCCTCCCTATTAGTGAAGCTCACTGAGGGAACCCCAAGCTGAGTCATTTTAGGATGCTTGATTTACATTGTGTTTACCTTTATTTGTTCAAGTCATAGCGTGGATAAAGTAGTAACCCAGGAAGGGCACAGTGCTCAGAGACCACCTTCCTGTCTCATGAGGAAAGGCTCTCAAACACTAATGCAATCTAAGTTAGTAATAACAAGAATAAAATATTACACCTTTGGGTATTTTGAATGTGGAACTAAGTCATTTATTTAAAGTATCACATAACAGCTCTAGAAACAACAGGCACAGGCACTTTCTTTTTTTGATGTACGAATGAGTTTTGCATGTAGATACCCGGTGCCTTGCCATGTCATGACTGCAGAGCAACAGCAGATACTTATCAGCTCAGCCTTAATTAATTTACTCCCAAATGAATATTGCATTTAGAAGGAAACAAATCGCAATTTCATCCTGGAAGACCACTTTACACAAACAGGAAAAACTGTTACCTCATATGATTTGTATCTATTCTCTATCATGCAGAAAAAAATAAAGGAATTTAAAATAATTCTAAAAATACCCAGCTACTATTGCACATAAATACTGAATCTTGCTCTCTGGCTAAAATCCTTCTGAGGGAAACAGAGAAGTTGCTTAAGGCTTGTTTTTCTTACATCTCACATGGACATGCCTCAAACTCTCGTATCACTGTTCCATCAAATTTCAAATGACCTATGCGGAAATATCTACAAGTTCAACAACGTTCCACTACTTGTGTTCTGATATTTTGTTGTTTTAATTGTGGTACTTCATACAGCAGAACAAAGTTTGACATTAGTACCGAATCTCATAAATCGTCACTTCAACGAAGTGCATTCCCTTGAGGAGAGATAATCCAGGCCATATGAAAGCCCCCATTTTAGCTAAAAACCTTCTCAAACAATCCTAATTGTTTTCAGAAAGTCAATGGCAGGATTATGCTCAGTCTGAGGCACAGAAGTGAGTTGTATCTATACGCTGGCTCATTTTTGTTTGCTTTTTATTCTGGTGGACTTTAAAAAAAAACCCAACAACAACAGTATGAGGAGTTAAAAATCAAAAATTAAATGAAACATGAACTCAACACCAATCCAACAGTACTGACTCTGCAACAAAAGCATGGTAACATCATGCTGGAGATGGACAGTTAACACTGTGATAGAGATGTACAATCCTTACCATTTTTCATCTCTTCAAAGTATTATACTAAGGAAATGGCCAATGCTACTGTACAAAGACCACCGTACAGCACATAAAAATAATTTAAAAAAATTGTTTCATTGTAATATCCAGTGATTCAACATGCCAAAAGCTTACAAACTTTAGAAATACCAAAGCTTACCATTTCATATAAATTACATTATAATGTATAAATTACAGGTCTAGGTTTCACCTAGACCACCTGGTGTTAGGATACAGAGCCACTCAGGGACAGGAATGAAGGCAGATAGATTCTACTGCTTTTGGGCTAGAAAAGGAAAGCCTGCAGCCCTATTGCTACAGACAAGTGGCCCACAAATCCTCCCTTGCTCTGCCACAGGAGACACTCTTCAAAAGAACCAGCATCTATATGCTGACCTGGGGGTAATGAAGATACTTCTTGAATGCTGGCCTGTGTCACAAGTTTAAGCAGCCCGTGGGGCCCTGAGCTGCCCTTACCTCACCTGGGTGAATATAACTCACACTAAATTAATTTTCTCAGAGAAAGAAAAGAGAGAATCAATATTTATTCCAGGATCAAAATGCTTTTCATTTAAAGAACTCAGCAGTCAAGAAAAATGAGGAGCAATCATTTTGTTCCCACGACAAACAAAGCTTCCTTGCCAGTAGACGGTGTATATTGACAATAACCTGCAAGCATTGTAGCACACATAGTAATAAGATGGTATTTTGCCACAGTGGATTTCTATCTTGTAGATGCTCCTTTTTAGTTCCAAAGGGAAATTTTGAAGAATCAAACTATTGTATTTTCCATTAAATAGCAATATTAAAATAGTTACAATTAATAAACACGTAATCCCTCCCCCGAGCTTCAGCTTTATTTAACATATTCTAATTTATAATACCGAGGCCATAAATAATGACTAAGAAATCATCAGCCAATTCAAAGTTCAAGGAACAGGAAGTTTGGGTTTGGTTTTTTTTATACTATTATTTTATTTTATTGCAATTAGATTGGTAGCACACCAAGCCACCACCAAAATTGTCACACCGAATTAACTTTCTTTTTATTAAGCATGGCAGGTCAAATAATTAAAAAACTGAAGGTGTCTTGGTAATGAGACTTAACTCAGGGACACTAATTTACAATGACATAGGTTCCTCCCTTCTGTATTACCTCACATACTTAGTAAGAAATCCTTGAAGGGTCAAATTCTTGTGTCATCTAGAAATGATTTTGATCACTCTCTTATCTGAACTATATTCAGTTTGCTTCTACTACAGCTTCTGGTTTTCACCCTGTCACATCAGCTTGGCCTTTAGTGGCTTGATCCTGTTTCAAAAGATGTCATAAACCATGCTTGTCATCACCTGCTGCATTACACAGACCTCAGTGGTAACTGTGTCACAGGCCAAACCAAACCAGCCTTTGTGAGCCACCCGCTGATTGAGACATGGATGAACTCTTCTGATCCTCCACTTTCTAAAACGCCATAAGCTGGTATTTAATCAGTCAGAAATATTCAAGTGAACACCAGCTCTCCGTGTTTTTGGCATGTTTCTGAAGGTGCTGTAAACACTTGTGACAGTGGTGTTTCCTCAAAGCTTTCGACTGCATCTATTCCTTCCCAGTGGTCTTTCTTTAATCAAACAAAATCAAACCCTGTCTGTACCGTTTCACCACGATGTAGTGTGTTTCTTCTCTTTTGGCTTTTGGCTCTGTTTCTGATTGCTAATTTAGCTCATTTTTCAGAAAAACAGCACCTGTAAGAGGTACTGGTGAAAATAAACAGCAACAGTGATGCAGGAACTTGTTCTTCGACAAGGATGAGACTGAGTGTAGGCTCGCTGTACTCGGGAAGTACGAAGTAATGCCCAGTCCTGAGGGTAATAATATGATGTTATAATACTGGACATTGCAAAATGGATATTAATATGGATTGAGAAGACAGTGAAAATTAGGTTAAAAGGCAATTAGAAGTGCCATTTTATTTTTAGAAGGGTTTTATCAGAGCTCAGGAAAAGCCCTGAGCTGAAAATAGGTGGAGATTAAAAGAATACTTTAGAGAAGCATAATCTATGCTTGCTTTGCTCCTGCTCTTCCCTTCACACTCATTTATGGTCATTAAGGGACTTGTTGCCTTTTTCTTCTTTTTTTTTTTTTTTCTTTTTCTTTTCACACCATTCCAGAAACACAGGGACAACCAGTCTCATGCACAGAGATGAAGGCGTAAGCTCCTAATACAATTCCCAGTCCCCAAACTCATTTAATATAAAATCCTCAAGTTGAGGACATAGCAGATATTAAACTGATAAAAACATATGCTACACTTGATCCTTGCCAAAAGGTCAAGAAGCAAACACGAATCAGTAGACTCGATGGTTTCTTCATCTGACTCAGTGAGCACACCGAGACTGAATCATTGTAAGATTTAAACACCGCAGTAGCAAAAATCGTGTAGCTTTATCACTCAGATTTATTTTGAGAAGCTGCAGACAGACTCCAAGCCCCAAATAACTCACTCCAGGATTTCAGTGAGCTCATGATTGTGCACACGCAGCAACTGTTCCAGGACAGGAACTGGGGAAAGCTAATGATGCCACGTCCAGCCTTCAAAAATACTCCGGTCTTGTTCTGAATATTTCCTCTGTGGTAAACTAAATAAAAAGAAAAATCACTCGGAAAACACTCAAAACCTTCCCTCTTAAGTTTCTGCTGCCCCTCTACCCCCTGCCCCAAACAGCTAAGCAATCTTCTGGTTTCTGAATCATTACAGAGTCATTTTATAACCTTCTCCCCATGGGTAAGAGAGCAACACATCTGCCCTACAGAAAGTATTTCACAAAATTCTAAGAAGCTTTTAATAAATAACATGCTAAGGACAGAACTACAAACTGCAGTGCATTTTCTTGATTCTTGCTGGACTCACTAGAGCATCTTACACTCTAATTCAAATAGTGCATCTCAGCCTTGCCAAAGCATGGTTTTTAGCTACTCTATCAAACTCCACAACAAATCAACACAGAAAACATCCACACACAAAGAACACTAAGGCAATACTGCCAAAGCTTAAAAAAATAACCCCCGTGCGTGGAAACTAAAAAAGTCTTTTGAAGTTACTGAGTAATAAAGAAAAGACATTTAAGGAATGTGGAACAAGACAACAATTTCTTAAAAATAATTTTCATTTTCAAGCACACTTTGTAAACAAGCTTGGAAACCTTTTTATTTCCCATTATATTTTCAATCACTCATTATAATTACTAGTTCTTTGTAAGAATAGAACAGTAGGTCAAAAGTAAAAGGAAACGTATTATCACAGCAGAAATACCCAGCTAATCTACTGATGTTGGTGTACCAAGCTGCACAAGAGAGCCAGCCAACTATAAGGTAATTGTTTTACTTTCAATACAGAGTATTCAGTGAATCTATCAGCAAATCTACTGGATTTTAATGAGTTAAAATATTTTAATAGCGGAGCTTTGTTCTTTAGTTTAATCACCTTTCCCAAAGGCTCTGAACAACATTTAAGCATGTGCTTAATTTCCTATTGAAGTCAACAGAACTTTCAGTGAATACTGGAAGTTAAACATGTGCTTAATGAGATTTACTGAATCAGAATGCGTAAAAACCGATGTGAGCAGAATCAAAAGCCCAGCAGCATTAGTCAAGTCCACCCTGAGTTTCCCTAAAGACACAGGCCCTCCAAAGTGCAAATGAAAATTGTGTAATTATTATGACATGTCTACTGTACATCCGTATTTCTGAAATACTTAGCCAAACACATACCAGACTTCCTAAGTCTTTAAAGTAGGAAAAGGAGATAAAAAACCCAACAACTTGAATATACCCTAAAATAATAACCAGAAAATTTTGTGGAGCTTTGTTTGATGTCAGTAGTTCAGCAATGCCCTTTGACATGAGATGACTTGATTTCTCTCATGTTTCCTCCACAAGAAAATGTAGCATAATTAAAATGTTTTGACTGGGGGCAGGAGGGAATGGAAGGATGGAGTTAACATATATATATATGTATACACACACACATCAGCTACCTCTCCCTCTGTGAAAAAAAGAGAATGTAATCCAATATTAGTATCTCACTTCCTCAGTCACTCAGGCAAAATGCATAATCCTCTCAAACCTGCATTGTACCAGATGGTACTTTCTCAGATTAAATTAAATTACCTGGATTCCTTTATGTCCCCTTTTTTATTATCAAATGCTACCATTTCTTCCTAGTGTGGAGGACTTGAGTTTAGCAAACAACAACAGCATGACCTTTGAATGCAACACAGAGAATATAAAACTGTTCTGGGCTATTTTGTGTGACATATCAATGCCTTAAGTGAACATTTAATTGAATTGCAACTAATAATTGTTTACTTTGACAGTAAATATTAAAAAACTGGATTTGTCTCCGAGAGAAAAGTTGTTCTGATTCCACACTCACTATAAATGTTCAAATCTTACTGAGCAGTATTTTAATTCTTTTTCTTCCAGCTTCCATGGAGGATCTGGTTCCGACATTGCACGTTGGAGACTCTTTTTTTTCTGCCCAGAAAACTAACAGTGTATCGGAGAAACATTTAGCAATTTCTTTTAACAATATACTGTCACCAATCCATTCTCTAATGTACTGTCAAAATCAGCAACTCTGCTACAGACAAAATTTTGCAAGTCTCAATTTTGAACATAACAATTGTTAGTTCGATACGGCAGCCATTAGCACCGAAAGAGTTAATCTTCCCCACTCTTTTAAGAGTAAAAAAGGCTCAGAACAGCTGTCACTCAGGTGATGAATACAAGCTGCCAGCCTTTTAAACAGCAGGTACAGCATTTGAGCTCTGAATTAATTAGCATTCAGAAAGCCTAAACACTGCTTGATAACTCCACAAGATAATTTTTGTCCCTTCCTGCAAATTAATACTGTTATTAAGATGAGCAAGGACACAATTCAGATCATAACTGTATCCATTAAACAAAGTTTCACAGATAACAAATTAGAGGTTCTAGCCAAGACTGCATCGAGGCAAATAAAGCATTGCAACAAATAACATACAGGAATTCATCCTCACTTTTTAACAGCATTCACATACACTATTAATTCCTGTGTAAATGCATGAAATGTTTTCTGCTTATGCACAGGCTTCTCAAAAGTTCAAGCTTGTAAACGCTTAAATAGTGGCTTTGTCTCCAAAGCATTCAGGCTAATTCCACACAATAGCTGCCTTTAACATAGGCATATACACTGAAATGACCAGTTAGCGAGGCCTTGGAGATTATACTTCTAACATCTTTAAAACCCAGGCCCCTGCCAAATGCTGTTCCAGCCCCGCATTGAAGTCTACACAACTCGGTGTGAAAAACTTTTCCTGTTATATATTTCATTCTATTTAAATGACAAGGAGATTTCTAAAAAGCACAAAAATGATTGATAGCAGAATTTAATGATGTTTAATAAGTGGCCATCTGTCAACAGTCAAGGAGTAAAAAAGCAGCACATTACTGTTTCCCAAAAGATTAGAAATATTGATGCTAATTAAAAGGCACATTATCATTATCTCAAAGCAATGTCTAAACACTGATCAGACTTCAAGTCCAGCGAAGGGGAGGGGGGGAAACGTATGGATATGAGCATTCCCCAGATAGGTCATTTGAGTTGATAATCTCTAAACTGGTGTTATGATAAGTGTACAGATCGGAACTTGGCAAGTAGCAGGGTGACTGAGTGGGGAAGCAATTAAACCCTGACCTGACATATGAAAGATTATTTATTTTAATCTGAGCTCTTCTAGAAGAAATCTTCGGTACATTTTTACAAAGAATGGCAAAAGAAGAGAACTATGCTAACCACGGCATTTCTTTTTTCCCTTTCTTCCAATTTTCCACACACAGTATTTCAAAACAAAATAAAACCTGGCATGGTGGTGTCCAAACATGATTAATCGCACCATACTAAACTGCGGTTTACTAGGTCTTTTTAGCTGACAAATGGATTGATGTCACATGCACATAAGGGAGTTGCACGGCCAGTTACAACTGAAACTCCCCCACAAAAGAACAGAACCCATGAACATGATGTCTGTGAAGACTGTTTGGGTCTTTAAGAACTCCCCTCTGGGCTGCAAGGCTGCTTTGCTCCTCATGCCAAGCATTATGGAGGAAGAAGGTACATAAAGGTATGCGGTTCAGGCTATTGCTAATGTTTGCCTGGAGGTTTGCCTTTAACTTTAACAGTCAGTTTTAAACTGTGGTATTTATTGACATTTTCATAATTCATCTTGATCAGGACCTCTTTTAAGCAAACAGACCTGCACTAACCTCAAAATTCATGCTTCGTGTTTGAAAAGAAGCAGCCAGCAGCCTATGACATACTTTCTGTGTTAGTATGTAGAAAGCTGACAAGATTCTTTGGCATTTATTGCTTGCAGAGAGGCAAAGTTACAGGCCATTGGCAAATGTTTCCCTGCCCTTGGGGATACAAGAGATGTGTAAGCAAGATAGGACTGATCCCACCTCCCATGTCCTGGAAACTCTATGTACAGTCCCAGGTATAGCGATACTGACTCTGTATGAGCCTTGCTCATCAGTTTACCAACTTTATGAGGCCAGCTGAACAGTTCTGTGGTGCCAGAGGAAAGATGCAGGTGGGTGGTGCAGAGCACTCCAGCGCTGAAGATAAGCAAAGCATAGACAAACACAAAGTAAAAGGCATACTGGGAACAGATGGAAAAATAGGGCTGGGAGAATCACACTGAAAGCATGGAAAAGTGGCAAAACTGAACGAGCAACAGCTGTGGCTGCAGAAAAGCACAGCTACCCTGACAGGCCCTGGGGGCGTCAGTCCCCACACATAATTAGGGCCAGTCATTTTTTCCACCATACTTTTCATGGCAAACTTTTTCACCTGTAACTGCCACTATCACATTACCATCTCTACAGTGCAAAGCCACTTCTAGGCTTCCTCCTCAGGTCAAGAAACCCATTCATCACCATCGAGTGAAGCATATTTCCATTTTCACTTGTCATTTCAAACCATCACTTCACACAGGTGTGACCTCTGACCCCAGTTTTCCTTCCAACGCTCCCCTCGCCATACTCTCACAGTCCTCCATTATCTCTTCCCAAAGAAATATTAAAAAACTCAAGAAAGATGTCCCTGGTTTTGATTACCCTATTCCTATCTAAGTCTTTGATCTTCAGCATAAACACTTCAATCATTCTGGCATTTTCACTGACTCAAATTAAATGCAGAGCCAGTAATTACCTCACAATCCCCTTGCCCTTTCATACACAGGTCTTCTGCTTACACAGTGACAAAGTATTACTTCCCAGATCCTTAAACGGTTTAGATACTTTAGATACGCTTTGGATATGAATCTGACATGAGGGGACTCTTAAGCAAACCTTGTGAGGCTTACCCAGTACTAATTATTAGCAATTACAGTGCTTTTCTAATGCTGAGCTCCAATGCTCAAACACGATGTGAGCCATACAACCATTCCGCTGATTAACAGGTTCCTCTGGGTGATCAGGAGCACCAGGTACATGATCCCCTCTATTTTGCAGCCTGCTGAATCTAAATTCAATAGAGCTGACTCCAAAAGGGAAATTCACAGTACCGTGTAGGCAAATTCGAGACAGGCGGTTTAGAGAGGCATACAGAAAGGAAAAAAATATCATCAGCATCCAGTTTTACTTCTGTTATTTACTTCCATATTCACTACATTTGTTTTAAACTGTCACCAAATTCCTTATTCTTTGTGCTTCACAGATCTGCCTTCTGACTGTGCAACTGTTGTACATTGTATAGCTGTCAGAGCAGAAGGGGAATGTATTAAAAGCTGGATAATTGTAAGCTGGGGCATATGGCACTAAGGAGAATGTAGGAGTTAGTAGGAAGAAGGGGGTTTTGTTTTGATTTTTTCAAGAGTCCGGATATGACTAAAGCTTTTTCCGGTGGGCAAAGAAAATATCCCTTGTTTCTCTGTTTCTCCACAATTTGAAAAGTTGCTTGCCTCTTTTTTTTTTCTTTTTTTTTTTTCCCCTTTTTTGGGGGGTGGATGAGGAGAGAAGAGCAAAAGGGAATTTTAACATTAATTATAATTTACATGAAAAATAACAAACCTTCCTTCTCGTTCTCTTCTGTCCCAAGAAAACACATTCCCCAACAGCATGCATTACATTGAGGTTTTTGCAAAAAAAAAAAAAAAAAAGCACAGAAATGAGCTAGCTGCTGTGTAAACATGTCAGGCTTCATAGCTCACATGCAATGAAATGACCAGCACAGTTCGCTCTTCTCAAAGGTATTGCTTCAAGCTGATTGCTGACTCAAGACAAGAGCACAACTCTGGTCACAGTGAGTTTCAGAGTATTTTCTCTGCAGCTGCAGGGTATAGAGGGTTTTCTGTTTGTTTTGCTTTTTTTCCCCCTTTTTCATATGAAACCTCAGATTCTGAAGTACAGTTTGGCAGCACCAGGCTGAATTTGCTGCCAGTTTCCTAGGGTACAGAATCTCTAATAACACAAAGCCCCGACTATCTTCTTGCCCGATAAATAATCAAGATTTTGCACCATGATCTTCCTTAGAAATATGACGTCTTGTTTTTTTGTCTTGGTTGTGGCTAATCCTTTCTGTCAACGGGGTTTCATCCGTAACAAGTCTGCCTGTGATGTTAGGTCCCAATTGCATCTCTTAACAAATCCCCCACGCACGGCACGGTTCACAGAGCGCACAGGTTGCAAAAAGGACTGCAGAGACAGAGCGTCTCTTCTCTAATGGCCAGAAAGGCTGCGCTCACCAAAGAAGAGGGACAGGAGAGACAGCTCGCTGGCAGGGAAGTCCAGGCTTACGTACCACATTTTGGGTTCATAAGCAGAACAGGGCACTTGTGATATTAGTATTCCTGAACACCTCTTCTCTCGGGCTGAATTATTGGTCACGTGTTTATCGCTATCATGCTGGAAAGCTAACCCAGGCGATGTTTACTTCATACTCAGCAATTCCGAACAGCTTTTTCCTAGGCTTTAAGGGCTAGCATTGTGTAACTTGCTCTCTAGGACTTATCTTTCCTTTTTTCCTCCTTTCTTCTGCTCCTGCTTCAATGTTACGCTTGTTCACTTTGCCCAGCGTATCCAAAGAAAGCACACGAGGCAGTAAAAAAGGAATAATGTTTTTTTTCCAGGAGTAAAGTATCAGAGGCTTCGCTGGTTTTGCAGAAGGAATATAGGGAATAAACTCAGTGAGAGCTCATTGCTCTCCCCACATCTATTTTAAAACCTGCCTGCCCCTCTACCCACAGCAGCCCACATTTAACATGGGGTTGTGAAAGGGAGGAAGGTGACAGACACCAGCGTGCTCTCCTGCTTCCTGTGGCACCCTCACCCAGCTCTCTCACAAATGCTATTGCACTGTGTGGCCGCTTTCTTCCACGTTCTCAGGGAAGCGGCTCCATTCTCATCTCATTAACAAGGAACTGGAAAGCCTGCTTAAATTCGCTGTAGGGACACTTGCCACCTAGGGAGGTCGTTTCTTCCAGTTATCTGGGATTTATACCAGTTCCCACAGGGCTCTCTTGGCTTCTCTGAAATCTTCTGTCAAGCCAAGACTTTCCGTTCACTCAATGACTGGAAGTGCTGCACAAGCTGTTCTCGATGGCCGCCAAACTGCTAATAACTGAGAGATTACAATGGCCACGTGATCAAAAATCACAGGTACTCCCGTGTTGTCTTCTGAGATGTATGAGAAAAAGATGTCTGCCTCTGTCTATGGATACACATGCACAAACTCTCTGGTAGAGAGAGCGAATCCATGTAACCGAGGGTACTTTGAAAAATAATTGTTTATATGTTCTGTTCTTGGATAAATCAGAAGGTGCAGCAGAACAATGTAACTAACCACACTGAAGTATTGGCTCACTGCATCATTTTAAATCCTTTCAGATTCAGCATAACACCTCAACAAATACAAATTACAAAAATGATTTCTCTGTAGTAGCTTTTCAAATAATTCTGTGATTTGCATTATGTTCTATGTAGTTATTTAATGTTATAATCAGATGAAAGAAACAAAGTATACACTATAAAGTTTCACTTTTGGCTTTCTGTTGAAATGCTGGCATTACAAAACCTCCATGTTACATGTACACTTAAGTGAATACTGTTGAAGGCACTTGAGAAAAAATCATATGCACAGGTCTATTAATATTATATTGTTTCCTGCATACAAAAAAACCCCAAAAGAACCAGAGGCATTCATTAAGCACACATATTAATGGGCAGAAATTTCTTCACATGGACTCTATAAACCTTCAAATATTAAAAAAAAAAAAAAAAGCAACTTAAATACTTTGCTTTTGTGTAGTAAGAAATGGCAACATTTTGGTTTTGATGAAACACTGGGACCTGATTTTCATTATGAGTATATCAATGTTTGTACAGAGCAGAGACAGAAAGAAGGATGAATTTATTTGATGCTTTCTTTCATACGTTCACAGCAATATAAATTTAGATTTAGTGTATTATTGCTGACTAAACTGAGATCCATTCAGCTGGGAAAAACATGCAAGGAACACCCAGATTCCTGTATGGATGTTATTTGAGTAAAAGGAATTAGGCCACAGGCACTCTCCACACCTTGTAATTAGGTGAGATCCTGAGGACTTAAAAAGAAGAAAAAAAGGGGCACCTGAACAGATTTTCCCATCTGCTTTCAGAATGCTGGTAAATTAGCTGTCAGCTAAACAACTCAAAAAGAAGAAAAGAAGGGAAAAAAACCTAAAAAAAGTTAACTGACATTATTTACTAACTGCTCAAAAAGAGCACATCAGCAGCAAACCCACACAACTCTTCCTCTTGTCCAAGCAGAGGCCATCATATGCTATTATTTCAGGGGGACACTTATCTCTCTGAACAGTAACCCTGCTTCACCTAATAAACTGGTTTTATGAGCTTATATCTGGTAACTTCAGCTGAATGTAGACACCTGCTTAACTTTAAGAAAAAAAAAAAAAAAAGAAAGTAAGAAGACCTACTTAAAGGCACCTCACAAATGAATTTGATCTGCTGGAGGAAGCTAACAGTACAAAGGACAAACAGAAAAAAATTGCACAAATTCCTTATAATGGTCAAGCCTGGCTTTTAAAGACATCTAGTGATCTAAAAATCTCCACTGGGACCACATGGCATGTAAACAAATTAACATTTTGTTCCAATGTCAATCAATACCTTTCCATTCAAACCCAGGTCAGCTGCACCTGCAGCTGTTGAAAGCAGTGACATGCTTGTCTTACACAGACACTAAGGAGTGGGTGGAAACACCATTCTATTTTTAAAACATCTCCCTAAAGCCTTATATTTTTCAAAAATTATACAAATAAACTTTACAACTGTTGGGGACAACCCACCTAATGCCTTCCTCCACCCTCTTCTCATTCAAAATACTTGAAGTTAAAACCCAAACCCATTCACTTTAAACAACCATTCTAAGTTTCATACATCATTATTGCCCATCATTGCCATAATATACTTCAGACCTGGTTTTACAGGGTAGTGACACAAAGCAAAGTCTTTGAGAAAAACACAATAGGAGAAATACGGACATAAAACTTCAATCACTAGATCAGGGGATGCTTGCCAAGAATTTTCCCAGCCTGCCCTCTTAAGTTCATGGAATTTGCAGAAGGGTGGCACCTTGCCTCTCGTAAGCTCAGGAAGCCAGGCAGGTAACACCATATGATGCCAACAAAATCCTTTCCTAGATATTTCTAGCACACCGTACAAGAATTATAAAATGTGTCGCACATGACAGTTCTCCTAATACCTTTAATTAAAACACTGTCGGGAGTTATAATGAAAAAAGGATTACTTTTTGGTTTGGAATGTTGTTTTTGTAACAGCAGTGAATCCTCAAAATCACTGAAGGTGGCACATACAAATCCAGGCTGAAACATACTATGAGGGCTTACTTGGGAGGAAGGTGGGTGAAGGTGGTGGAGCAAACCCAGGAAAAATATTAAAGCCACTCACAAAAGCACATAAATAATTTTCTTGGTCTTTTCTTGAACCGTGTGTCAACATTTGATGTAGCTTTCTTGAATGAGGTTTATTTCAGTAAGAAGAAACAACACTGAATTTCACTGAAAACAATCTCAATTTGTTAAATAGATTGTGCACTACAAAGAACACACACAAAGACATTCTTCCTCTTAGCCACATAAAACCACACGATCAAGCTACAGGTGATAGACAGTCAAGAATAACAAAATCCAGTCTACTGCAAGTGAACAAGTTCTGTACAAAATCCCTTTCCTAGATATTTCTAGCACGCTGTACAAGAATTTTAAAATGTGTCGCACATGACAGTTCTCCTAATACCTTTAATTAAAACACTATCAGAAGTTATAATGAAAAAGGATTACTTTTTGGGTTTCTTTTTTTTTTTTAATACACTAAAACCTCAAACTCCTGTTACTTTACATTCTGTCAAGAAAGAAATGAACAATGAAGCCACATTTTGGGATTTAAGATAATCATAAGATTTTAAGTTGAAGGGCAAGAAGAAGCTTCATTTTTAAACTCACTTTTAACAGACACAAGCCTCATGTTCATTTCTTATTACAAAGACTCTCATTTAAAATTTCACCCTTTTAAAATCTGAACATTTGTTCACAAGCTACATCTTCCCTCTGTCCCAATATAAACGACAAACATGGGCTCCCACTGAATGAAAGGAAACTAGTTGATAATTTGATTTATTGTCATTTCTAGCTCTCTTGTGACACTCTGGATTTTGCTCTGAAAAATTCTGAGTGTCCTTCTAGCTTGCATGGTGCTCCGCACCTTGCATGTGACTACGTAAAATACACCCAGGCTATTCACTCTCTCTAAACATTCCCACTCATTCCTGGATAAAAGCTGGGATACAGGGGCACAGCAAGATGAAGGTCAATTGACTCCAAGATCCTTATGTGCCCCTGTGAAAAGCTGGCAGGTTCACACCCTGTAGGTGCTGGGTACTTTTTAGTGCTTTGTGGGGTTCAGAGCGTCGCTCCCCTTGTGTCAGGGGCAGCTGTAAGAACTGTAGTTGCCTAGGCCTCTGCCTCTTTGCTTTAGGAATGAGGACATCAGCAGATGCTGTCTGGTGGATGTGATGATGCCATGTCCTCCACAGAGGAGACAATGATAGTGGCCATGCAACAAGACAAGTTAACGGGCTTGTCTCCTCTCTTTCACGAGACTCCCACTTCCTGATTTTTGGCAACAAAGTGAGACAGGGAGCTCCTTGACAACACAAGCCTCATCCCTAGACCTGTATCATCTTCTGCCATCAAAACACTCTTTAGGGTTCTACCATCACATCATTAAAAACTAAACAAATGATCAAAGAAGATGACTTAAGCACAATTGCAAGTGATTATAAATAACTTTCTTTTAATGTATAGCCTCTGTATGTAATTTGTGGGATTTGGAGGGTGGAAAACAGATTGAAATAGGTTTGTTTGGATTATTATTTTTCAATGTAAACTGGTTGTTTGGAATTTTATATATTTATTTAAATGTAAACTGGAAAGCCAAACTGATATCCCATTAGAGAGCAGCATGTTGATGCTGACAGGCATATCATCAGTTCCAAACATCCATTTAGCAAAAAATATGATACTTTAGCAACCAAAGTGAGATAGAAGTAGGTTATCTTCTGTGATAATAGGACAATGACATATGTAGCTGTTACTGTGTTTCAAAAAGTATTTTCTAACATCGGAGAAAAATCCTGAGGTCAATTCCAGATTCTTGATAAAAGTGCTGCACTTACCACAGATCCATCCCACCCAGCTCCATTCCTCTTGCAGAACACAGTTCTAAAATGTTAACACCTCTGCTGAGCATGAGACAGTAAGGGCTTCAGTGCCATACCATGACATTGAACAACTTAGGCAAATGTTTTTTCAAGGAAAAACAAAAAAACATAACCCCTTAAATATGTTCAAACCCAGGAAGCATGAGCTCTACTTCCTAATATAAAAAAACCCTTTTTGATGTTGTTTTTGTTTTGATATGGACAAACCAGCATTCTACTGTACTCTTGGTCTTATAAGTGCTTCAACTGTTTTCAAATGGACTTTTGGGAAAAAAAACCACAACACATGCCAGGGCACACAATGGGTATTAAAATGTCTCAATTCAAACAAGTGAAATTAAAAATGAAAAGTGATAAACAAGTAAAAATGCTACCTGCTCCAACCACAATTATTTATATTACTAGAGTGCTTTAAGACCTGAACCAGCACACAGTTCCTCACCAGGAACTGTGGGACAACAAAGTCCCTGTTCAGGAAGGATTTAATGAATGCTGGCCTTAAAATCATATACTGATAATACTGCAGCACAACTCCAATTAGAGCTTGAGTATAACTGTGCCACATGAAGAACTATGTCCCACTTACAAAAACAAAACCTGATTTACTGTTTAACCGATTAGAATAAATGTAGGATCTAACTACAGTATGATGTAAACCAGAATATAAATTAATTGTCGTTGCCAATACATTTTGCCCAATCGCTTCACCAGGTCGTATCAGCCTGGAAAAAGAAGTATGTGTACGCATGCAAATCTGAGTGGATTACACGTGCACCTCTTTGAGAAAGAAGACCTATGCAGGATTGATGGCTACGGACGGTATTTCTAATGGCCTTTTTAATTGGCACTATGGTGATTAATTGGGGCCTTCACAGAACTCCAGGAACTCTCATTACCAAACAGCATGGTGTCCCGGCACACTGTGTGGGTGACCGCTATTACTAAACAGTCACCAGATCATGAGACACAGATAAGATAAATTTCATACAAGTCTATGAACCCCAGAAACTGAAGCCTACTACTGAGGCAGGAAAATTCTGTTTTCTCCTTAATAGATTATTTCAGCCGTGCCCATATGCTGAAAGAAAACAGAAAAGGCCTTGCAAAAGATACTGAAAACAGGCTACATATGTAAAAAGGATTAAAAACTCCACGCAGTATGTCTTGCCATTGCAAAAGTTTACATTTGCTCACAGCTACATGTAGGATATTGCAATTATCCGCCCAGACAAGAGCAGGAGTTAACCAAGCTAGGCCTGGCTACTACGTATCAGCAATTGCTGGGAGAGGAGCAGGTATCTGCGGAAACTGCCATCAACAAGTACCTCAACTCCATGGAGCTGCTGCTGCAGCCTTTCACCAAGAGAAATGCCCTGTGTGCTTGCTTTCTGCACGAGCCCCAGGTCTGGGGCCCACTGAGGCTGGCTAACTTGCCACTGGTGGCCTGATGGCTCTTCCCAGAGCAGCCATGACACCAAGGGCACTGGGCGTGTTGGGCTGGGTGGGAGAAGGCAACGTGGAGAGGACCTCAAGGATGTCAGCTTTTGGTTTTTGAGTTTGGAAAGCCCTCATCCGGCTTCCTTCACCTGTCCTTCCACCATCTCTCAGCACAGCCTGGGCAGAGCATGAAGCGCTCAGCTCCTTGCTCACCAAGAGCAAGTCCCGCCCTGTGCGAGGTTACCGAGACCTGCTCTCGCTCGTTTCAACACTTAAAGGTGTATTCACTGCCTCAAGGGCCTCCAGAGGTGCTACCCCCGAACCTCGTATCGAGGTTTTGGAGGTGCCTGGCAGGGCTCGGCTGCGGGGGGTCTGGATGGGAAGACGTGTAGCGTTGCCGCAGCCGGTCTCAGCCGGACCCCCGCAGACGCTACAGAGGCGCCGCCGCCGCCACCGCCCCCACGGCGGGGCGGGGCACACTGTGAGGGGCACAGCCGCCCCACGACGGGGATCGAGCAGGGCTGAGGAGCTCCCGGGGCAGGGAAGCTCGACCCGCCGTCTTTGTAGCAGCAACAGGGCGTTCGCCAGTGCGAAGGAGCCACGGCGAGACGGGGCGGAGAAGACGGGGCTGCACCGGCAGAGACTGCCCGGCCCCCGCCGCGGGGCGTGGGGGACGCTGGCGGGGCCCGCTCGGCGCTTCCCGCACAGACAGGTTACGGAGAGGAGCAGTGCCAGGGTTGCTTTGACTTCTCAATACCAGAACCGGTGGTTAAAGGCTTCTGAACCGACCAAAAAAAAATCATGATATAGATTGAAATTGTCCTGAATCAGAGCCGTTTCCAGCCGGTGCTCCTATGCACAGTTTTGAAATCTGCCATTTTGCCTCGTTGCTAATTAATCACGAACGGTGTGGTGCCAGTGTGCCCAGCACATCTGTAACACTGGGGGATGATGGGCTCAGGGATACTCACGAACTCCATTGGAAGAAGCATTTAGCCATTTAAAAATAGTCTGTAAATAATCTTGGATAACATTAACACCATCTTAAATTCTGTGAATGATTTTGGATTTTGTCACATGCTGAGAAAGGAGTCAGATTCTTATTAGAATTATGTAAAATCTTCTTACATAAATCTGCCAGCTTCAATCCATTAAAAATAATAAAGGTATGCTCAAAATTAAGGACCAAAGCAAATTTTGTTTAGACTGTACAGATTCAATTTACTATGCTGTTAATCACATAGCACGGATACACTTTTCTCTCTGATCCAATACATTTGACTCCCACTTGCATCCCATCATGAATATGTGAAATGCTGGGTCACAACAGAGGTTCAACCCCAGCTGCAGGTCAAAATCAAGTGCTTGGGCAGTTAACCAGGTGAGCTGGCACTCCCAAAGCATCATCCTTTGTGCTGAGCATCCTGTGTTCGTACCCTTGCAAATGACATTTGCCCACCAGCCAGTGCAGGAGAAAACCTTAGGTCAGCTCTTGACCGATTAACTTGCTTTTCATTCTCTTCCTTTCTCTACTCCGGAAAAAAAAAAAAAAAAAAGTGGAAACTTCTTTCCCCCAATCCCAATCAAATGGAGGCTTGGCTGCATCTGAAAAGGCTCTCAGCCTAACTGGAAGATGACAGGGAAGAGCTATAATGACTGGCAAAATATAAGTTCCATGAAGAGATGGGAATAGTCTCCAAGAGAAAGTTTCTTTAAAAACAAATCACTTTAAAACTGTACTCCTCTGATGAGGACAAGGTTGATGGCTGTTTCCTGTGCTGGGCCCATACTGCTAGAAGCCAGACATGGACTGGTTAGGGGTGGAGCAGTATTAGGGCAGTTGGCTGCATACCCCAAATACCCGTGTAGCACAGAGGCTGGTTTGGAGGTTTGATTTCCATTGCACCCTTCTGTTCAGAAACCTCTTCTCTGAGAAGCGCATCTTCACAAGTGCACCTCCAGCTAACTTGCACCAAAAGGATATATTGCAGTAATGTATTTTTCCGTCTCATTTGTGAGCTAAGTAAAGGTAACACCAAGAGAAAACAAGCTGCCCAAACAGTCAGTTGTCAGGAAAATGTGCTTTTTTAGCCATGACAGTAATACTGGAGTAAACTGACTTTGAAATATTTCAGAGTTCTCTGTTTTGGAGAGTTTTATGAACCAGTTTAAAATGTATTTGGATCATTAAGAATTAGTTTAAGTTGTACTTCCCTGGGAAAGAAACTACTGTAAATCAATCTTATTTTAAATACACATGAACAGCTTAGAATTGCATCATATGCCATCACTAACATGCATTAGCTTACAACTCCAAAGTGGATTTCAGTTCCTCTACCAAGCTGAAGATACCATTCAGAAACAGATGTTCAAGTGTCATGAAAAGAAACTATCTTGCTAAATAAATTAAATTCTTTACAATATTAAAAAAAATTAATTAGACAGGTTAAACAATAAATGCTCTATTCAGTATTTTTAGGTGGTGTAAATAGCCACCTCTGTGAATCACAAATCATGAGAAATTGCTATATTTCTGGAAATAGACATTAATCTCCTTGAAACACATGCCCCTGCACTTATGACACATGGCAAGCTTGTCCACTAGAAGCTCATGGAAAAAAAAGAAATCAGAAGTGACACACATGACATATTTGTAAGAATAACAGAGTTTGTGAATCACAAATTCCAGCACTTTTCCTGGGAGCATTGCTTCTATGGGGGGGGGGGGAAGGGAAGTAAAAAAAAACCCATAGCAAAAAAAATCCCAAACATCTCTATTTTGACATGATCTAGATATTTTTTTAAACTGTTTTTAAATTTGAAAATGATTCCATTTTGCTGTTTGAAAGGAGTAAGGGTAATAGCACACTAACTGTTGTTAAAACGAACCTTTACTTTGAATTTGATTTAATAAGGAGTTTGTAAAAACACTGTGACACAAATGAACTCAATATGTTCTCTTCCCTGGCCCCCAGAAGATGGAAAATTATGTTTTCAGAATCCATTGACATGAGTCAAATTCTCTTGCCTCTAGAATTTTTATGGTTTCAGACATATCTGACATATCATTTTTTGCTACCTTCTTGTTAACTCTCTCAGATCATTAGCGGCATTTCAGTGTACAAGCAGAGCGTGCTAAATTAAAGAGTAGATTTCAGTTTTTAAGCCCCAGGGCAGAAAAGGTTGAGCGCATCACAGAGAAAATATATTTTTCCTTCCAACTTGTATTGCCTGTGCTCTCATTACATTACCTCAGCACCCCTTCAGCTTCTGTGTAAAGCAGCAGTATATTAAGCTCTGAAGGGAGCTCATTCTTCTGTCCTATGAGCCAAAGAAAGACATTTCTGGAGTGATGAGAACTGCTTGAGTTGGATGGAGAAGATACTTGAAAAAGCCTTGTGGGGTTCCAGCTGTACAATCCTAAGCATAACAGCACTGAACTGGGGGTGTGGCACACCAGAAATTTATAACTGCTGGTGGACAAAGATTTTACTGCCTTTAGAAACACTAAGATGAAAGGGAAAAACAACTCTACATCGGGGGGGGGGGGGGGGGGGAAAGGTGAATGCACAAAGCAGGGTCTTCCTATATGACTGAGATGGGCTTCTATTGCTGTGGGACTTTTCTCATTCACTGAACTAAGAGGATAATTTTGTGGTGTATCAGCAGATCAAGTGAAGGACTCAACTGCGGTGAGGAGGCCGGCGCACCTTGACAAATGGCTAACTGCAGCTCTGGGCTGGTTTGAAATTCTAAGCATTCTTATGTTGGCTGAGGAAATCACAAGTGAAATCTGGTAGAGAAGGAGAAAAGAAAAGCACAGCAAGGAGATGAGGAGACAGGGTGGGTTCAATACACACAGCCGCAGAATAACTACAAAAGGATGTGCAAGAAGGGCACCAATGTGCAACTGTTGCCAGTCATGAGAGCTGTCTAGAGACGTTTTGCAAAGAAAGCAAAAATACAACAGAAAAATTAAAGTGAACATGTATCTTTTTCCACAGTTCCCAAAACTACAGGGTTCAGTTCCAAGAAAATGGAGATTATGGAGACAAAACAAAACAAAAGAAAAAAAAAAAAAATACCCCAATGAAAAAGAAACACACCAAAACAAACCCATGTGCCAATCCAGCCAATCTCCCTCCCACTGTAATCTCTTTTTCCCTTTTCCAAAACCAGCAACTCTGGAATGAAACAAACCAATCAGTTCCGTTACATGAAGGCAGGGACAGAGGAAGAAGCTTTGAACATGGTGAAAATCAAGGTTAAGATGACTGCTGAAAAAAGCAGAAGACTGCTGCACCAGCAAAGTATGTAACTATGTGTAAGAAATGTTGACTGTTGACAGAAACCTCATTGCTACCTTAGTCATGAAGGATATGCTCTCGTAGGAGCTAAGCTACCAAAGGTAAACCATTGAATTGCCTTTCTTCAGACCAGGACCTCAACATCTTTCAGCTCTGCACATTTGTCACTCCTCATCCTTTAATGGCTGAAGATGCACTGTGGAATTTCTTTCATTACCAGAGGTCATTGTGAAAGAATGCTACCCAAACTATTTCAAATTAGTTTCAAAAAATCCACTTAATACACCCTGCTTTTCTAAACACTGGCTTTTCATGCAGCATTTTCCAGTCTAACTCTTCTGAAGAAATAAATTCAATTTAAGAGGTAAAAAAGGTACAATTTTCTATAACTGGAAAAAGCAAATCAATACTTCATAAGTATAGTATGCTCTAAGATAATTATTTTTCCACAATATGTTCAAATCTCAGCAGTGAAAACAGTATAAAACCAAATTAATGACTAAATATTCTACGTACTAAGAGCAAGAAAATGCTCTTTCATTCTTGTTAAATAGATTAAATGGAAAATAGTTTCTATGACTGTCAAACTGCCGCCAGTCTGAACACCTTGAATTCTGAACCCTATGGATAGTACTGTGATTGTCTTTTCTTAAGGGTTTGTTAGACGCTTCACATTGTATCAAAAAACCTGAAGAGAATGACAACCTTTAAAGGTCTCATTCATTTGGACTGTGCCTCATTTCCATTATTCTCAAAGCACATGTAGATTTTATCCCTCTTGTTCTTTGCAAGGTCACATTCTTCTGTCATTTTACTTGTTACATCCCAGGCTTCAAGATCAGCGAGTACAGCCTTAAATGCACTTTACCCTCAGAGTAAAAAAAAAAAAAAGGTAAAAAAAATCCTTCAGAAAAGGTGATTTTGACATTGGTTGCCTGTAGTTTGACTCCATACTGCTTCGCACTGAGATTAAGAATAATACTTCACTTTATAATGCTCACCTCGAGATTGCGTCAGTAATGAAACACTCCAAGCAGGGATCAGTTAGAACAGCAAATGGCTTTAACATTTCCAGGGAGCAAAGGAATTGAAACATACCACACTCCATATTTTCAGAACAAAGAGTGGACTAAAAGACATAGAAATAAATAAATAAAATTTAAAAAAAAAAAAAAAAAAAAAGAAAGAAAGGAAGAAAAAAAAAAGGAAAAAAAAGATATTTTTTTTGGGGGGAATTGGTGACAACACCTAATGGTTT
>WTSP01013354.1:0-83981 GCA_025331215.1 Actenoides lindsayi | reverse complement strand
GAAAAAAACAAAGACAAAAAGAAAAAAAAAAAAAAAAAAAAAAAAAAAAGAAAGAAAGAAAGAAAAAAAAAAAAAAAAAAAAAAATTTCTTCTTGGTGGAATGTCTTACAACACTGAATGTGTATGACTGAAGTAGCTACTGTGCTGTGTAAGGCACTATGGTTTTGTTAACCACTGCTTAAAATCAGCAGTAAGTGCAAGACAAATCTGTACCAGAATATTCTCCATAAGTATTTCAACCTAAAACTTAACCCTGAATTTTTTCATAAAAGCAAATATATGACTGAAAAGCCTTCCTGAAGGAAAGTGCTGCACTGATACGGTTTCTTCAGCATTCACTGTAAATTTATTCCCAACTTTCTAACACCATACATAGATAGATATACATAGGAAGTTCAAAAATATAGAGAGAGCAAATGCACAAGCAGAAGTAGTAAAATAAAATCCAGCCATAAAATCTGCCCCCCTCCGAGTGAGATTTCACAGAATCTCAATTGGAAGAAAGCAGGCAATAAAAGCAGAACAGTGGGTGTTCACACTATACACAAGAACGTATGCAGGCGTATCTCACTACATGATATACAAGTTATTTCACTGGAAATTTCACATGTCATCCCTACAGACCAAGAACCAAATCTAATTTTGATCATTTCTGACAGGGTATTTTTATATAGCAATGCATAGACAGAATCCAATGCCAGCCTCGCGCAATAAGAGAGCAGAGGAAAAATCGTTACCTGCACCTCTTCTGAGGCCAGATTCTCTGCAATGGACAGAGGACTTCTTTTCTGAACCAAAGCAGAAAGAGAGATTTGACTTTCAGTTTTTCAAAATCTGTAAGTGCAGCTTTAACCTTAAGGGTGGCAAGTCGAAGAAAATAGTTCCTCCTATCTTTAGACCACCCCCATGTGCCTTCCAGTATTTAATCTGAAGCTGGATAGGGAGATGATAGCTGGTTAGAAAGCATGAAGCCTGACTCGGTAACTCTTTAGAAGAACAGCCAGCTACAGACAAATATTTTTATTTGTGCACGTGACACCTAATCTGAGTCATTGAGATGAATAAAATGCAAAAGTTTCACATCTATAATTCTATCCCCTACATTCACTTTTCAGAGCCTGAAAGGAAAAGGCTTAGAACTGTGGTTTCCGATGCGGTGAATTGTTACTAAGCTAAAATGGGGCTGCAAGGATGATAACCTGGGAAATGGTCGCTCAATGGGATGAGGCCTAAGAAGATCAGAAAAGGCTGCCGGTGACGCCAGCTAATGAAGTCACTACTTCAGCTCAAGGGCTTTGCTACTGTCACTCTTGCACTCAGTCTTTGCTGAATATGTGTCTCTATTGCTTTAGACTTCAGAGCTTCCATGTGTATGTTAAGCCTACTTAAGCAGAAAACTGTAGTATTAAGGGTTTGGTTTTTTTATGTAACAGTAGCACTGAGAAATAAAACCAACAACCCATATTCTGAGAAACTCTGAGTTTGAAGGAATTCAGAGTGATCACTGGAAACTGAAAAAAACCTATTTCTTCATTTTGATATTTGCAAACTTGAGCTAATGCAAACACCACTATATACTGTGAGCCCCTCAGACTTGCCAGTATTCTTAAAAGGCATGTAAATATTTTAGATTATAGCATAATGATGTAATATAGATATATTTTGTCTCTTCTCTATAGCTCTTTTTTGTACTTACAGTACATATTTTGCCATATTTTAATTTTAAGATAAGACTGAATGTATACTAGCAGGAGGGAAAGCTTTCCATTAAAGAACACAGTATTGGAAAATCTCATAAAAATACCTTCAAGAAAGTCCACAAGGATTTTAGTTCAAGGCTTTCTTATTATATTGTTAAATGATTTAATGTCCACTCCGTGTATGAAGCAACATTATTTATTGCATACCTTCTTCCAGAAGAGCACTTGAATATTTGCAGAGAAATACAAATACATCATAAATTTTCTTGGAACTAGCATTAAAAATGAAAACAACTGCTTTGTATTAAAGTATTACACATTGCCAAACAATGAGTTTGAAAGAAAAACATAAAAATTGCTTAAACTGGATCTGGACTGGTACACTTCAGTTGCATTTTATCCCTGGATTAATGTCAAGCATCTTAGATTATTTACAACTGAAAAACTACAGCATTTTCCACTGATCTGGTGTTTCTGTGCCCATTGTCCTGCAGGGATAACAAAAGTTTCTCTGTCTGTTGTGAGAGCGTGACACAGCTCCCACATGCATCAGACCTGTATGGCCGAAAGGGCAGAGCCATTTGCCCATGAGGGCACCATCCAAGAGCAGGTCTGCCTTGGGCTGCAGTGAGATCAAAACCCCAAACAGGACACGTGTAACTGAGCAAAAGCAGCTCATTTTTTTCCTTCTAGTCTGGTTTCAAACTCCCTTGTTTTCTCAAGTTAGGTGGCAAGTGCTCAGATGGTTCAATGGCACCTTCTGTACTAGAACGGTGCTTCTCTGTGTAAGAGGAAAAAATGGCATTCTGAACAACAAAACTTCATTCAAGGAATTTAGCAGTTTCTTCATCGGCACCTTGGGACTTTGGTTTCCAGACCTAAGGTACACTCCAACATAATAAAACCGATCAATTCATATACTAGGGTACTGATGAGTAACAGCAGCTACATTTCAGAGTTAAAACTCAGCTTTCTACAACTCAGAAATGGTATAATTGAAGAATTAGAAATAAGAGAAGTAGAAACACTTAAAAAAAAAAAGCCCAAAATGGTACAAAGGAATAAATAAACCCCACCAACCAACAACAAAATATTACTTCACTGACAGAACTGTGTATTACACTCCCAAAATCTAAATCTGCACTTGCAACCTTGGCAGGGCGAGGAGCACCTTCACACAGAAACCTCCCCTTGTAAAAGAATTTGCACTAACATGCAACACCAGAAAGAAGGACAGTATGAACACCAGCCCCAGAGAGCAGAGGTGGGATGTCAGCTACCGCGGACTTCAGTGGAAGACGTCAGTGTTTCCAAACCCAAGGGGAATGTCTGAGTGTTACCAGAGTATTCCCATCACAGCTGAAAGTCTTCTGGGAAGGTTGGGAAAGAACAAACCTGCTGTGCGAGGAGTTGGATCTGGGAGCTGAGCGGGAGCCCAACTCAATCCCCAGTGAAGCACTTTGACTCAACTTGGAAGTGCAAACAAGTTGGCAAGAGGGACAATTTAAACAACAGGAGCCTGAATTGAGACTTTCCAGAATATAAATGAAAACCAGGAACTGCAGCAAAAGGTTCTCAAGAAAGCAGATTAAAGAAAGCTGTGGCCCTTACCATCAGAGACCAATAAATTATATAATCATATACGGGGATTGTGAATGCTATTATTGGGAAATGTATAACTGTAACTTCCTGAAAGGGCTCTGCCTGGTCTCAAGGCTTATCCTGCTTAGCTAAAGGGATTATTTTACCACTCAAAACAGTCCCCATTTGTAGAATTAACTCCTGATTTTTTTAAGAGGGTCAGGTACTTGACTGCAGAAGGTTATCTCTGGGGTGAGCAATTACAAGCTGGGATCACTTAACCATCCTGCCGAGACTCCTACCTGAGAGAGGTATCGGCACACAAAACCACTGTCAAATGCATGCCAAAGAATAATATTCACTAACAGACCGAAAAATGTACCAATAAGGACCTGTGACATTATTCTGTTTCTTTTAAAATCAAGATTTTTGGACACTTGGAGTTTTTGCTCAGTTTACTAACTTTACTCTGATTTTCAGGAAGAAAAATGATAGATGAGGTTTCTGAAGAACCCTCAGAAGACACTGAGTCACTGGAAAGAATCTCTTTTAAGAATAATAACTATTAAAAAAAAAAAAAAAAAAAAAGTCATGAAACTTAACCTGAGGATTTGATTGGGCTGTAATTATCCTCTTGAAACTCAATTTTGCCAGCATCCCACCTCAAAGATGAGCAAAACACAACATGATTCTGTGATTGAAACCTGTCTGCCGTCAATCCACATAACTGCCTTATACGTCACATGGACCTGCTCATCTTGTCAAGGAAAGAAAAATCTCATAATCAGTTTTAGCTCCCCGGAGCTCTTCCAGTTCTCAAAGTAATATTCCAAACAGCTCAAGTAGAGCACAGAAACGCACAGCTCAGCAGCCAACCTATTGTAATGCTACAAAAGAACAGAACTTCAGATGATAGACGCTGTAAATTTATAAAATCCTTTTAAGGCCATCCATACTGCAATATGAAACTCAAATGCGCACTTCTTCCACCTTTTATAGTGGGTTTTTCTTGGAAGAACTGGGTAGCAACAAAAGGACAGTTACCTAACACTGTAAATCTGTATGTTAAAAAAAAAAAAGAAATATATCATGTCCTCCTTTAGTCTATGCAGCAAGCTAGAGAATGGTCTATAAACAAAAATAAACAGCTCTTGAATCCTACTCCACCTCTGTGCGTACATGTACATGAGCACAAAGGTGTCCTTGGGGTGGAGATACACCTGATCTCCAACTAACCAATCCCAGCATCAAAAGCAGGAATCCAGAGCCTATAATTACACTAGACAGGCAATATATTTCCATTGTCTTGGGGAAAATCTTCTGGGTAATAAATGTTACTTTGTAGCAAGATAATGTATTTATTATTAAATATAAGCGTTCCTAATACTTCATAATATTTCAGAATTATCAACATAATTTTATTACAGTCTGCAAATTAAACTGGAATCAGATACATATGACGAACTTGTCCACAGGTTTGGAAGAACCTTCTAGGAAAACTCTCCAAAATACCTGATTTTTAATGCTTCTGATAGTTCTTACATCAGCCTGTACTGCAATTTTATTTTTTTTTTGGTCTTCAAAAGCATTGCTGTGACAGAAGTAGCTAAAGGCACCTGTTAGTTGAAATGCATGGCGCAGAGAAAAAGGTCGAGTTACAAATTGCTACAGAACTGTTAATTTTGTGTATAAATGCAATCATATCAAAATTTGGGTGCTGGCACAGGGCACTGCTAACTCCTGATGATGTTAATGAATCACGAGTCAATAAATCCTATCTTAGAAGAGGAGATGGAGTATGAAAGAGGCAGAAATGACACTCGGAGGGCTGGAAAAGAGGCAGTGCTGTTTTAACACATTATCTTCCACATCTGGAATCCAGCAGTGGGGGCCTGTGGAAGAGATCAGGAATTCATAATTCTAGATCAATATTTCAGCATAACATTGAGCTATATCATCTGGCTAAAGAATGTCTCATTTAGGTAGAGCTAAACATCTGTCACTAACATTAATTTCTGCACATTTCTTGTAAAGCTCCTTCAAACATGCCATATCCAAATACTTTAGATATTTTTCTAGAAAATAAGCTAGCAGCTCTCAGGCAGAGGGAGATAAGAGTTTGGGGGCTGGGATTTTGTGGAGGGTTGTTTTCCTTTTTTTTAAAAAAAAAAAAAGGCCATAAAGTGATGCCAAGCTCTGGTGCAGATGATGAATGGTCTGGCCTTCATGTCACACTTAGGTCTTTCTGTAGCTCAACCCTTCCAGCTCTTTGCATGCTGAGTGTGCAGCAGACCAATGGAATTGCCAAGCCCGTTTCTCTTGGCAGTAGGTTTTGTGAGCTTTACATGTGAAAGGGTTGCTGAAGAAACTCACTGAAGTGGTAGTTGATGTCCTTCCCAAGGCCTTTGCATGCTCAGAGTCACTACTGCTGGACATTGGAGTCCGGTAACAGATGAAGTTGTGCATCGAAGTGTAAATATGCAAAATTATTTGACAATAGTGCAAAAGGAGATTGACTGTTCAGTGTTTTACAGTCATGAAACTTCTGCAACCAAGGAAGCAAATACAAAAGGGACCGCAGGAAAGGAAGAAAAGGGCAAAAGCAAGTCAAGAAAAAGCCAACGGAAGGGAGAAAAAAGAGGAGGAAAAAATGGTAAGATTCTATTTCTTGAGGACATACAGTTAGTAAGATGTAAAAGCATTTCCAAAGATTAAGTTGCCCATTTGCCAAGCATCCTAGTCCCCCAGAAATCTGCATTTCATTCCTATTAAGATACAGTCAGTCTGATGCAAAAACTTAGACAAAGTCTGAAAAAGGAGGCGAAGGAGACTCAATGGGGAAACAAAAGCCAAACTTTCCTGTGGTCCTCGTAGGGCAGCCACAGCATTTTCCTGTTGAGTGACACTGAAAGCACAGGTTATCTTTATACAAATAATTCAGCATGTGCTTAGTGATTCATGTAGGTGCCTTTTCAATGCCATCTGGTAAATAATTACACTTCACCTTTGTTAGCAGTGCCAAACTCTAGATTAAACCCTGAATCAAGGTTCTTGCCAAAGAATGAATTTGAATCTCTAAAACAATTCCCACCACTAACTTTTCTCTTACTAAAATCAAAGACAAGGACTCAGTTCAAATACCCGGAAGGCAATGTTTCAACCTATTTTTATAGTTCAAATTAAGAGCATGCTTCTGCCTTTCCAACACACTGCTAAATTTAAGTTTACCATAAGAAAACAAGAATGACACTAATACTACCTAGCCATGGTATCTCTCCAACCAGTTACTGTTTACGTGTTAAATTAATTATCTGAATTTTGAAAATGATAAGTCTACTGCGGTATTTCACAGCTGAGCTACTAAACAAATCTTACTGAGTCTTGCAGGTGTGTTTTAGTGACAGCGTAACTGCATTTTAAAATGCCTGTGCAAAAGACTCCGCAGTCCAGTTTATACTGAAGCTTTACCTACATAATTGTATCGCACAGTAAGGCAAACCTGTCCTGACTGGAAACAAGACCTCATTAGCTTACGTTGCATTTTAACAAATTCTTGTCAGTTCCTAATGAAACACTTGCCATCCAGCAAAGTAAGGCGATTAAGTAAACAGCGCGGCAGCATGACACCATGTGGTAAAATGCCATGGGGAAGGGTTTAATTGCAGAAGCTTGCATTAAATGCTAAGCTCCAGGCAAGCTGATCTGAATCCAAAGTGATAGGAGAAGTAGAGTGCTCTTACATATTTCTGGACTGTACATCTAATTACTTGTGGGCAGAAGCTGATGAAGTCCAAAGTACGCACAGCAAAGCAGGAAGCATCTCGGTGTGCCTACGTACATATCCTTGTAAATTTTTTAACCCACATAAAAGTCACATACCAAGGTTGCATATAAAGTGTGTACATTATTAGGTCATATATATGTATTTTCACGGTTGTTACCAGTCAGGTCTCATGTTTGCATAAGCAAATGTTGAAAGACTGACCTGATGAAAACGTCCAGCCAAATAAATCCTGGGCGAGCCCGGCTCATGAGACACCATGTTTTGATGTAGAGACTCCACGTCACCTTCAGGTGCATACTGGCTAAATGGAAGTGAAACTGCTTCTTGGCAAAAAAAACCCTAACAGACAAGTTGTTGTCTTCCCATCCTGTTCTCCACCCACGGTAGGTAAGTGTCGGCATACTGAAGCTTCGATGTGAAATTTTCCTAAGAGCCTAAATAAGTTGGTCCCATCTTCCAAAGTGATACAGATGCCAACATATCACTGCAAGCCAACAGGACCTCAGAGTCTAAAAGCTCCAGTTAGTTCATACTTTGAAAGGTGTGAACATTTTTCCTCTCAGAAAAGAATTTCCTCAGTTTCAAATCATTTGATGAGAGTTCACCGAGCTCCCCAACAAACTTCCTCTTAGCGCAGAGAAACATGAGATCATCTGCAATTTTATGAAACTTTGCAGAATGCGGAAACTACTGTAGGTGCTGCACACGTGAAGCCAAGATCTGGTACTGTTTTCCCTGAAATGTAAAGCCAGACTTCCAGACAGACTTGGCCATTGATGCATGCAAATACTAGACAGCAGAAAAGGAACCCGCTCTTTGTTAAATGAAATAACACAGCTTGAGAGAGATATTTTACAAATAAACAGAAGACTGAAGACCCAAAGAGGCACGGTGGGTTTGGAGACTGGGTTATCCTCTTTAACTCTGGACAATGACAGATCTGCTGGGACAGTCCACCTCGGCACGCCCTGCTGGGGGAGCTGAAGGGCCCTGAAGCATTGGCTTGAGGAAGCATCTGAAGAGGACCCGTAGAAGAGTCCTCACAAGACACATGGACTGATCACCTATCAGACCACCTAGGCAGGGCCTGGTGAGATAAATCCGTGCCGCCCAAGCTCCATTGCCTGCCCCTCTAGTGCCACGCACATCACGGAGTTATCGCAGCGGAGCGGGGTCTGGGTTGCCTGAGTTCTGTTTACTGTTAAGCACAGCCTGGGAGAATGAAACATGCCCTAAGCTAAACAATTAGCCTTCCAAGACAAACGATATGGGTCTGCCCGACACTACAGCGTAGCTTCTGATCTGTCAATGAAGTGGGCTACAGCTGCAAGTCATTACACTGAAGTGAAAATAGATTAACTGAATACATAAACTGCCTGATCCTTCTGTAAAACCAAGCAGAGGATTTGTGGGATCTATAATCCTGGTATTCAGGTCTTTCTTTACTCTTGGCAGAGACGTCTGAATCTGTTTCAGGCATGTCACACAGCTCTTTTCAGCTGAGTCCTCCAATATTGGAGATTCTTAAAAAGGTCTTTGCAACAATATTCAGCTATACTAGGCATTAACTACCATGGAGTTTCAGGCACATGCCTGTACATATTGCCAGTCCCCTTGGACAAGAATATTTATAAGGCAGTATATACAGTATTATATACTACGTGGAGAGTCTACTACTGTAACATTACTGTTTTCTGAAATTGCTGCTTTTTCTGTTCAATATGGAAGTGTTTGTCTCCATAAATTAAAACTGTCTATATTATAGAAAAAGTACGTATTTTGGGGCTATCACTATTTTGATGTTAAAAATACAAGTCAACTCTGTACAGATGTAATGTGAATATACATTTTTGTATACGTGTTTGTGCATGTCTGTATACAGGTAAACCCAGGCATGGAACACATAAAAAGTTACCAAAACAACACTCTCGTCCTAGAAATTAGAATGGAATTTTGCAAACATTTCACTAAATCTAACCAGTCAGTCTACAAATGCATATAAAAGAATAAAAGGTCAACATCACAAAACTCTTCAGATGGTGAAGGTGCTTGAGGAACCTACAATCGGCAGCTGAAGCTCTGGATCCCAAAGCGTCTTCAATTCATCCTGCAAGGAGGGCAGCAAAGCCTGTGAGAGGCTCCCCATAATATGACATCCTTAAAGTTGGATAAAGTTCTAAAATACATATTCTTTTAATCAGAGCTGTTGTCACTGAAGCAGAGAATAGTATTAAAATAAACAGCATTCTTTAATAAAACTACCTCATCAAAATGGTTACCTATCCAGGTCTCGCTACTATCAAGTGAAATTCTGTTATACATAATTAACCTGAACTCTTTGAAAAACTCTGATTAATCAAACACAACACTTAATCCATGTTAAGCACATCCATACTTTTATTGAAACTCCCCCTTAATACTCCAAAATGCTCTCTCTTGGACCTTCTAGAGGAATCAAAACTGTCTGTAAAATAAAAATTATTTTATAATAAAAACCTATTTACTTCAAACACAAATTTATGAAGTACAATACTAACTCTTAGAAAATGACAATCTAGTCTGTTACTACTAGTAACTATTCAGAGCTATTTACTTCATGAATGTGTTATTCATTAATATGTAGGATATGCAATTTCTATTGTTAAATGATTATTTGCCAGTTTCGATGCAAAAATCAGTAATTTTTCTTAGATTTTAATATTTCTTTTTGACTGAAAAACCTGCATTTGTAACACTGAAAGCTACACTTGTAGACAACAATCTCTAGATTTTTCTAACACTGTTAGATTTCAGTAATATTACACTCCAGGTCCAAAAACAGTAGATAAAAATGTGTTTTTGAATCTGCAAATAGAATGAAGTTTTCTTTGAAGAAATAAGGAATAATTAAATTATCACAAGGAAGTGACAGTTTTGAAAGCATCTTTGTCAAGTTATTTTGAAAAGTGTCACTTCCAGCTCACTGTCAAGAGAGGGAGCATATACTTACATGCCAACAAGGGAGGAGGAGGGAATGCAAACTATTAAAATACTTCATAAGAGAACTTAGACCTCCTGCCTCTCTGCTGAGTATCCGTGCATCAGAGAAGCTAGCATTAGTCTGTAACCTACCATCAGAATTGTTTCAGCAAGTAATTATTAATCCATTCAGAATATAATAGAGTTGAATGAAAATACAGTCTCCAGTTCAGATGTTGAACAAAGAGCCTGACGCTTCTCAAAGACAGAGACACCTGAACTATTGGCATGTGTCTTGACTCAGGTATAAATCAGCCACTCTCTTAGTGGCTTTTCAATGAGAATAGAAAAGAACTGCTTTAAGCCCATTGCCTTCGCTTCAGCATCAAACTTTCAGTTTTAGTCATTTTGTTAACACAGAATAGCAATTTGCTGATTTAAAAAAAGAACTTGCAGACAAGTATGCTTTAGAATTCTGTCATGCCATAGGAACGTTTGTTCTTTGTTTAAAAAGATACCAAATGGTATAAAAAAAAAACAAACAAACCTTTAAATAAATAAATAAATAAAATAATAGTTTCTATTTTTATATGCACCACCAGCCAGGTCATGGAAAGATCAAACCAAAACTTTATTTTCCCTCTGTTCTCAGTTAATGTAGTGCTCTTGAGAGGGTTATGTGGATGATTGGTTCTGAAACTAATAAATTATTCAGTATGTATTTTGTATGCAGGCAGCATGCAAGATACACACCACAAAAATAAGCCAATCGGTAGGGTATCTTCCTGGGTCAGTCTTCATCACCAAGAAAAAAATAAATTCTATTTTGACTAAATCAAATCCTTTGTTTTCTTCTTCTATTTGTTATCTATCATAACTCTTGAAATATTTTTTCTCTCCCTCTTCCAAGATTTTGTGGGTGCACTCAGACAAGTGTGCTATGAAAAAGGAACCATTTGGTTTTTTCCACCTTCTTCACCCAAACCATTTTCTATACTTTTGCCCATGAGACTTTTCCACTCTTCTGAGACAGGTCTATAGCACATAGTAACAACAGTTGATCAACCACAGTCACAAGAGTTGTTTCATCCGCCATGGATGTTGAAGTAAATACATTCCCTTCGCTTTGTTCTGGAAAATTCAGGTGTCAGAGGCAACAGCAAGATGGTGGATTCCAAGTATCCTGCAGCCTCCTGTAACACATAAAAGAAGCCCTAACCAAAATCCCTGTGCAGTATGCAGACTCTCCAGGTCAAGGTCCACACCCTACTAAGAGAAGTCATTCCTTACAATTGCCTGTGGACATTTGAGGTGAATAAAAGGCTTTGTTTTCATTTATTTATCTTTCACTGGAGGGGCAGAATAGGGGGGAGACCCCTCAACTATGTTGCAAACTATTTTGTTACTTTTGAATGTATTTCCTCATTCTCTGTGCTTTCTCAGAAAACAAACAAACAAAGAAAAACAAAAACACCCTGCCAAAACCAAATTTTAAAAACCAGTTCTATGGATCAGCTCCACATCTGCAAGCACAATGCAGTGTCTGTCAGATCTGTTAACATTGGCAGGGAAGCATAAGGTAGTCCAAAACAACAAAAAAAAATTAAGTCAATACAACTCCAGAGACAATGAAGTCTTGTACAAAATACTAACAAGGGTTTCAAAACGTTCTGGGGCCTACTTAGACCAAAAATCATTTGAGCTTATGAATAGTATGGGATTCTTTCCCCTTAGGGAAGGGAATGATTCAGGATTTTTTCCCTTTGGGACAATTCACATAGTTAACACAGGAAAAGCTCTGATTCCCAAAGCCTAAGTAAAACTGTAAGTAAAAGGCAGTGTGAAAGCACTACTATTTTATAATACAGCAAAACTACAGGCAGGAATGATGGGCATAGACGTGAAAATTAACACTGCAATAAAAACCAAAGAGTTCAACCACTCTGGCTAAAATGGATCCTGTTCTTTTCTAAAGGTGATGTTGATGCCACAAGTCCATCAGCATCCCAAAGGACTTGCATGTCACACCAGAATAATAATAAAACAAGTATTCTGTGAAACCAGTTCACATTTCTGCTTGAAAGCTGATGGTCTGAACTGAATACAGCACTTGTGCATTCAGATGTTTCCCAGCCTACTTTTGTTTTTTTTTTTAAAGTATTTTTTGGTTGTTCATTTGAACAACGTACAGGAGCAGTGTGTGTAGTTACATACATGTACCAGAAATGGCAAAGTATTAAAAAAATATATTTTTAGTTTTTAGTAAGCCTGCAGTAACTGTAGCAAATAAAATCTTATTACTTGTGAAATATAAGGTCAACAGCTCTGGTCTTAAACAGTTGCTCTCTGTTTTCAGGCTAGTTCAATAAAACCGAACATGTCAGTTCCTAAAATATAAATGGCCACCAAGAGACTAGATGCACAGAAGATATGTAGAGTTTCACAGATGACAGATTTTGTTTTTAAACGTTCCTTCTAATGGCAATAAAAAGAAATGAAATAACCCAGTAGAGTGCATCTACCTGCTGCAGCCTCTGGTAGCTGCCCAGGCAGGGGGAGTGGAGCACCCTTTGGAGACCATCAGTTAAAGAGTGGTGGGTCGTTCATCTTTGCTGTCAAAGCCAGAGTTCTGCTCAGTTGGCTTCTACCATCTACACCTTGTTGGATGCGCCTTAAACCAAACCAGCTGAGTTCACCTTGATGCTGTTCCAAAACTTCTGAATGCACTGGTTATCTATGCTACAGGAACAATTTGAGAAACAACTTTCCCATTGATACATATCTTGACCCTTCTGTGAACACACACCTTTTATGTTCAAAAACTTGCCAAAACCCCTTCCATCACCGCTGGCAGCATTTATTGTAGTGGTTTTCCTTGCTTCTTCAACTAGCCTAACTTCTGAGACCTAATATTTCATTCTTTTTGCATACAACATTTGCTAAACATTTTCTCTCGATGTTATGGTTGTTTTGAAAGTTCATGCTAATTTATGCAATTATTACTACGCGGAAGTCAATTCCTCAATAACAAGATGCTTCCTTCTAACCAGAACAGTTTATTCATCTGACCCGAAGTTCACTGGAAGTCCCAGCTTTCAATAATCAACCCTCAGCAGACAGCAAAACAGTTCAGAATGAATTTGATACCATGCACAGGACACGCTGATACACTGCCAAAGCTGGAGTCTACAGCAGTCGTGTTCAAAACGTGGAGTCATGAGACAACTCATACTGCTGGAGGGGGAATTGTTTGTAAGGGACCCATACCTAGATGAGACCCAAAGCCTACATTAATTCTTACAATGCACATGTGGGCTCTGGCTTGATCCTGGCTCCCTACAATAAACAATGCCCAGGTAATTTCCACCCATCTACCTGCCTCTCTATCCTTGTCTATGGAAACTGTCTTCTAACACTTTTAGAAGCCATTAGTCATGACATTAGTCAGCTTCAACCAGAGCTGGAAGTGGGGTGGAAAATGGGAAGCAATTCACTTCCCTTTAGTTTGAGAAATCAGTAGATGGGCAGAGGGGAGGCCCCTGAATTCATATGCATACAAAAGCAAGACAGTCCTGACAGTGCCAGCCCTGGCAGGCAGATCCCACAGATGCCAGACAGCTGGTTGGATGGCTCCTCGCTCTGAGGCTGGTCGCAGAATGCCAAAGGGGTTCAGGAACTAACAACAAAAGTGTTGAGAAGAGTCAGCGTTTTTTTCCCCTGCTATCCACAGGACTCTATCTTTTTCAGTAGTTGTCATGATTAAGGAAGGTTTCTGAAGTTTGATGTTATGGATCATAACGAGCACAAGCAACCACTTCATCTACCCATGTCCCCCATTCATCACAGTCATTCAGAAGGGAGCTGCATGCCCCCCTTTAGGTGACATGCCAATCCATTTCCAGCCGTTTCATTAGCTTATTTTAGATGTCTTCCCCTATAAATTACACACCAAGCAAAACAGCTTGTTAGGAAAAAACCCACCTTGTTTCTCGCAACACATCCTACGTGCAATATCCAGACAAGGGGTTTTTTTGCTAAGTAGTTTAACAAAATGAGGAATGGTGAATAACTAAGATTGTAAAAACATTTTTTTCATAAAAATCTTTCTAAAGATGGTGTTAATTAGCTATTCTAAATAGGAAAAAAAAAATTCTGATTTGGTATCTATGGCTTGGGATTGGATTCCAAGTTTTGTAGTTAAATAACTTCCTGTTCCATTGCAAACATGTGCATCTATGAAAAAGAACATTTGTGTATCTGAAGAGATATCAGTAACAGATAACAGATTAACTTTCACATTAAAAGGCAAAGACAGATTTAATATTTGAAAACATGTTGAATCAGATATAAAATTATTAAAAGGGTATTTTGACAGTATTCCATTATATTCTTTGCAACATTAAAGCTTGAATTTTGGCTGTGAAAATATACAAAATCCAAGTATCTATATATTGTACACATTTGTCAATGGAAACTTCAGCCATTGCCAGTGGGCACAGAATCAGTTTATTTTTGTAGCTGAGAACACAAATTTCTTTAATAGGCTTCTAGCTGTAGTTGAATTATATAGATGCAGTCCTTATAATAAACAGCAAATCTGTGTAATGACATAATCAAATATATTGTTAGCTATTACCTCCAGACAGAAGATGCTAAAGAACCATTCTCATTTTTCCTTTTTTATCACAGTATGTTGTGGTGCAAACTTATTTAAAAAAACCCAATAAATAAATTTTAAAATTGCAATTAAAAATTAAAATATTGCAATTTCAGCATAGTACTTAAAAACTCAGACTTTTTTTGAAAGGACATCTCAAGTCTCTGCAGGTTGCATGTAGCACTGTGTGGGAATTTTGAAACTGGGCATGAAGAGACATTAGAACCACGGAAAAACGTGCTTTATTAGTGTCTGCACATTCCCATGTAAAAGCAACGTAAAAAGTACCAAAAAAACCCCAAACCACCTTAAAAAATTCAGAGTATTGTGTAAAAAATAAAATAAACCCAAAAAAAGCCTACCTATAGCATGCATACTGCAGCAAACCAGTATCACATTCCACAGGCTTCCCAACGACTTCACTGGCATTAGCTTGTTTGTATAATTGCTGTTATTTTAGTAAACACTTCACATTCCAACTACTTAACACATTATTCACTGCAAATGGCTCCATCCTGCTCTCATTAATTCAGCATCAATACTCAGCAACTGTTTGGGATTGAGATTATACTCAAAAAATATTTTTTGTATTATTTTAGATATATCAATTTCTCCATCTGTCCTTCTCTCTACAGTATTTTTGTAGAGAAGATGGGATGTGCCAGTTCGGGGGCGCTTCCTAAATTCACGTGCACAATTCTCAGAATGTCTATGACCACAGCAGGTGACATCTCTAGTCTTAGATCCTAGTGACTCCCAAATTAGGATTGCATTTCAAGTATGGTGAAATGCATAATAACTTGGCTTCAGAAAATGACAGAAGCTTCATCTTTCTGCTAGATCTGAGATAATTTTTTTTCCCCTTGATCTAAATTGTTTCCGAATTATATCTGTATGCTCCAGGGAAAACAAAGCATCACATCTTTCTTCGCAAAGCTTATAAGGCATTTTTTGGATCAATACCTCAATGCATTAGACTGCTCTCCAGCACCAACTTCTATCCTTTACCTTGTTTCCTTTCAGTATTTTTCCCTTACTTTGTCCTTTGCCTTTTATTTAAAAAAAACCCCAAATGTCCATTCTTGGTTAGTGCCTGCCTCCACTCTGCCTTGCCTTCAATCTTTATTTTCTGTCCTGGTAGCACACATTGCAGGATAGGGTAGTTCTGGAGAGAAATTCTCTTTCCATGGTTTTGTGAATGCAAATTTAGGATTATTTTAATTCTTCCATTTTCTGCCTGCCACCTCCAGCTGTTCACACCGAACTGCAGTAGTGAACGCTATTTGATCTTAGCTTTTTTTCTATTTTTTTTTTCCCTCCTCCTCCTCCTCCACTTAAAAACGCAGTTTCTATTTCTCTGGCCTATCTGTAGTGTTTCTAGTTTTGTGGAAGTGAAAGCATGGGATGCAGAGAAGGGGAGGGTTTGAGCACTCCCAAATGTCCACCTAGCACCAGCTGAGAGCAAATATAAATTCTTCACTTTTAAAACCCCTGTCTCCCCAAACATAAATCAAAATCTCCATCTGTGGGAAAAAAAGTGAACCTTGCCTTAGAAAGGATCATTTTCAATAGAACTAGACATTTTGGAAATTTTGCACATGCTAGCAAATGCTTTCAGAGGAATATGGAAACACATGTGATGGCAGCATTCTGGGGGAAGAGCGGGACAGTCCTGAACTGGAGAACTTCACACCTCTCCCAAACTCTGCTGGGGGTTTCCAACTCAACAGGCTATCAAGTAATTTCCTCCACATCAGACCACAACAATTACAACTTAAGCATATATTAAAAAAATATTTATTCAGCTTCTTTATTGATAGCTTCCAGGATATTAACTTTTTAAAATATCAAGTATCAAACACTGAGATCTAGTTACCTATTTCAGTATTCTCTTCACTCACCCCAAAGAAGTTAAAATCAAGTCAATCTAAGTATCCTAGACTGGCAGTACTGTTTCAAGGAACTGTTTTGATTTTACAGACACTGGGGATTTTTTTAATGTGATTTTTGGGGGTGGGTCGTGGTGGTTCTTTGTTTCTTAAGAAACAAAACACAAGAAAAAAAATTTCCAATTTAAAAAAAAAAAAAGCTGTTTGTGAAAAAGATGTCATTGGGACAAACCAATTAAACTTGCTGGCTTTAGCTGAGCGCTTTTGTCCCCTCACCTTTAACTGTTTCTTTCCACCACTGATTGTAGGTCTATCGGAGTCTCCATGAATAACTCCCAACAGTTGTGAGCAGCAGGAACCCTTCTATGCACACACACCCCCTGATTCTTGTCAGTTCTACAGCTCCCCAACAAGACTCCAGTAGTACTGATTTGTCGGTTGGTTTTTTTCTCCTCTGCTTGGGTAGGTAATAAGTAAAGAAACATGGGAGCCATGTGTTTGTGAATGTTTGATGATAATCTTCCAAATGTAAGCCTCTACAGGCCTATCTCTAGGAAGATAAATTAGTTTTATTTTAATTGAAAACTTAATTTCCTAAGAAATTGATGAAATGGATCCCGCTTCCTACCATGCCCTTCCAGATACAATTTCCTACTCACCAGTAGCAAACTGATCTTCCAGTGCTGTCATTACCCAGATATAAGACCTACAGAAAATTTAATCTAAATGAATCATGGAGGAAACTAATTGGAGAGGTTTATTTTGCTTACCAAAATCCATCCTTAGCATGGATTTAGTATCCATCACTTACATGTTCAGTATATTCTAGCAACTCCAGGATCAAACTCCTGACCATACTTTCATGCTTGCTTTCCCCCTTGGTCTTGCTGCTTCCTTCATTTAGTAGATCCCTGTCTGTCTCTGGTCAGGGCACAATCAGAGTAAATAAGGCATTTCAGATCTTTTTTTGTTGTCATGATCAGAATGTATCTGTCTTCTCCTTCCCACAAGCCACAAGTTGGAGTAGAATTCAGTAGCCTGAAAAGGACACCGGCCCTTGAGTCTTGGGCCAGTCTCTGGCAGTATGAGGCACATGAGGTGAAGTATTGGAAATAGATGGGAACTGTTTGACTTTCCATAGCCATTTACCTGGAAGCAAAGCAGTGCTCCCAGAAGGACAGCTAGCATAAATCAAATTAGTTCTGTTTCTGAACATTTAACTTTCTGAGATTTCACCTTCATCAAACACTGTGAGCACGATTTTGAATGCGGTTTAACTTAAGAATGAACTAAAAAGAGAAGGAAAATTAATTGGACATTTAAAGTGATGGCAAAAAAGGAGGACTGTTTCTGCAGTGGGCTCTTCCCATTACCAGAGAAATGGTCTCTGTTTTGTTTTTGTTTTTTTTTATTCATTGAATATTTATTTAAAATAAGCCATATAACCAAACCATTGCTGAAAGGTGAATGTTAATAAACTGGCAAAGATACAGTCCCATCCAGTCTAATTTAAAACTTTCCATATTTACATATTTTCCTTTTTTCTTTCCCCTCCATACAAATAAAAAGCCATTCAGAGTCAAGTTCTGAATGTCTAATAAGAATTCAGACTTTGAATATGATGAGTGCCTCTCAATTTATCAGACTCCATGCTGGTCACCTCTTGTTTCTCCACTGGCTTTAAGGGGAGCTAGGAAAACTTCCTAGCTCCGATGCTCAGCAACACGATCATCTCTTTATAGCAGGTTCCTGACTGATTTAATTGTTAAAATAAATTACTGCAACAACCTAAGAAAAAGTGAAGTTGATTTTCCACTTTATTACAACTAGCCGTGCTAGCATTCTGGCTTGCTCTCCTCTGATTACATTGTATTGAGTCTGGCTTGTGATACGGAAAAAGAGCCCATTAGGAACTGACCTAATCCAATCATGCAAAGAGCCCACAGGCATAAGGGAGAGCTTGGCCCCATAGCATCCATCTATCAGGAGACCTACGTAATTGTTGTCAAGTTAATACAGAGCATTGATAGAGCCACAGACTCTGAAAGCAGTTTAGGCACAAAGCACTTCATGATCAGTAATAACTGCAATTATTCCCCCCCCCCCATGTCGGACACCTGGCCAGACACCTGACAACACACCCAGCTGTTAGGTGTTGCGTAAAAGGACAGGCAAGAACAGAAGCTACATCACTTCTCCTCCCTGGTCAGCCAGTGGAGGTTGTACTGTGGCTGGGCAGTCCCCCCTTGCCAGCCTCATACTCGGAACTAGCTTGTCCTCCCATACCTCTTTCAGCTATTTCACCTTAACGTGGAAGGCTGCACAACCTTGTCTGACTGAGCAAAAACATTCAGCTGTCAGCTCGGTAAACGATCACGATTTTGGCAGTACTCATCTGCAACATAATTGCTGACAGAGCAGCGTAAAGGCTGAGTCTGCTGCCTATGACCCAAGAAAACCTTCATAACAAAGCTGCTGGAGGCGGTGGCAGAGAAGGAACAAACCTAACGCTGGGTGGTTACGGAGGGTGCACAGTGCATGCTCTTGCCTCCTCCTCTCATTTGGCATTCCTGGGTAAGGCCCTGCAGGTCTTTCACAACAGACTGGAGTTTGCTTGGTGCTTCAGTGCAGGTGGGCCTGGAAAACCCCCCAGTGCTGATGCTGAGCTCTCAGCAGGCCCTGCTGAGGAAGCTGAGATCATGTTAACACAGCCCCCTCCCTGTCTCTGGATTTGAAGCTGGGTTCTGAATGCCTGGCTTGGAGAATAGGCCAAGTGAGCAGGTCAGCTTGCAATTGAGAGAGAGAAAAGCCAGACAGGATGAGAGCCTGACAAGTGCAATATTCTGCAAATGGCACTTCCACTAGTGAGTGTCTGAGGCCAGGCAGGCACTTTTCTGCGACACAGAAACAGTTTGCACTCTTACAGTATCTTCCTGATGAAAAAACTCAGATTGTTCCTGTAGGCATAAATAAATTAGAACACTAGTTTCCTTCCATTAGGATCAGAGCACTGAGGTGAAGTGTGGGGGGGGATGTTTACACATCCTATCTTACCTCCAGAAGACACTCACAGTTAAAGTAATTCCCTCCCAGCACCTCTCAGCTGTGATAGTCATGACCCAATACAACTCAAACAAAAAAAAGCTAGAGAAGCCTGTAGTTGTGGAGCAGAATTGAATTAGGAAACAGCTGTACAAACTGGATATACACAAGTCCATATAATAGCTCTGCTATAAAGGTCCTGGCTGATAGCAAAGTGAACGTGAGTCAGCAGTGCACCTTTGAAGCATGAAGACAAATTCCACACCCTTGAATGCAGCAGGTCCAGGGATGTGATTACTGCATGTGTGTCCAGTTTTAGTCCCCTCACATGTCAAGAGAGACACTGAAAAAATAGATAGGGACCAGTGAAGGACCACTGAGATGATTAGAAAACTGGAGAACTTCTCATATGAAGAAAAGTTGAAGGAACTGTGCTTGAGAAGAAGAGGCTCAGAAGATCTAGTTATGACCTTCCAATACCTAAAAAACCAAAAGTAGTTACAGAGAAAGCAGAGGTTCTGCCCTCATAAGGAGGTATTTTGACAGAACATCAAGTAATGGGCACAAGTTGCTACAAGGGGAAGTACAGCTGACTATAAGAAAAAAAAAATTCACTGTGAGAGCAACTGAGCTTTGGAATAGATTGCTCGGAGAAGTGGAGAGATCTCCTTGCTGGAAATAATCAAGGAGATAATCATCTTGGTCATGTCCCGGGTAACCTAAGTCCTGAAATCTAAAGGCTTGCAACACAACATCAGACCAGATGATCTCCAGAAGTCCCTTCCACCACAGGCTTTTCTGCGGTCCTCATTCAAATCCAAACCCAAAAATTAAAAAGCAACATTTTTTTCTCTAAATGAAGGTATTTCCACAAATTAATTTTCTTCCCTCGATTCATTTAGCAACAATCTATTTTTAAACAGTACAACTCCCGCTCTCTCAAATCAAGTTGAAAAAAGAGAAGAGCAAAACCCCTCGATGTACCCTGCCACACACAAACTGAACTGCTGGCTTGCTGCAGCTTGGTGGAGCTACATTGAATTTGAAAACAGTTAAGATCCAACTCAACATGAACAGCAAAGAGGTTAAGTAATCATCGTTAACACAAATCATTGTTTCATCCTAAATGTAAAATTTAAGTGAGTGTGTTGCTGAAAAAGGAGAATCCCACAGGACTTCTCTGCAGTACTGTAAGGGAGATCAGAGGACAGAGCTGCCTGGCATACAGCGAGTCATGGCCTGATTACTGCGCGGTAATCCACTAACAAATAAAAGGACAAGTGGTTGCCTGAGACAGAGGGCTAAGAAAGAGCTAATAACAGGCTTTTGATGAATTACCTAATCAAAATCAACACACATGAAAGGAAGAAGATTTTCAATATGATTTACTAACAAAGATGAGACTCCAGGACCATTTTCATAAGAGGAAGTTTTACACATTATTTCTACATTCAAATTCTGGTGAAAAATAAAAATAAAATAAAAAAAAAATCCTGCTGCAGAAAATCTTAGAAAAAAACAAGACATTATGTTAAGTAGTTACACAGACTGATGACAAGGATCCAGCCCCGTGCTGGAAACCACTAGCAAGACAGCATTAAGACACAAAAGTTAGACATGATTAACATATCTCTAATTCAGTGCTGCTCTGGGGCAATAAGGAGTTTCAGTTCTTCCAAGGTCAGGTTGGACAGGGCTCTGAGCAACGTGATCTAGTTGAAGATGTCGCTTCTCTCTGCAGAGAGGGTTGGACTAGATGGCCTTTAAAGGTCCCTTCCCACTCAAACCATTCCATGAATATATGATTCTGTTACTCCACAGCTTTTAAATTTCCAAGTTCAGTTGCAATCTGGATGCTTATGATAAGCTGCACATATTATTTAAATACCATCCCTGAAAACTCAGTTTGTTATTGCCTTTATGAAGTTAGGAAAATAAATCTGACCAGCAAATTGATGTTCAACTGGAATCAAAACTGGGCAGAGACTTCTGCTCACCAACCGCTCTTACTGGTGCTCTGAACTTAAAGCTCATGCCATGTTACTCCTCTTTCTCCTCTAAAATCAAAGCAGCACAAGCAGCATTTCATTCCCTAAAGTCTCTCTAATGGGAACAAAAAAGGGCAACAGATAGCTCCTCACAGGTGTCTAACAGGGGAGGAAAGATGCACCCAGTGTGGAGTGTGAAATAGCTTGTTGGGCCTCACAGTGGGAAACAACAGAGAAAAAAAAAGAGAATAAAAAACACACACTGGGGGAAAGCGAGAAAGACTGGGGAGATAAGGAAGAGGATAAACTATTCTGAAAGTTGAAGGGCAAGAGGGACCAGGAGGAAGCTGTGGCAATTAAAAAGGAGATGATAAATAATTAGGAAAAAAGCCTAACAGACACACAGGAAGGAGAAGGCAGTTTGGTTGCTCAAGTTGCTGTGTTGCCATGCCTCCCTTGCAGGAGCTGGGGAAGGAGCAAAGAGCAAGGCATGTTGCTGAGAGCCATGCAATGGGGGAATACTCTGGCTGGCTGATGCGGTCTGTGGGAGGAACTGCAAAGCAGCTTTCTGTTTCCCCCAGTTTGATCTCTGAAAAACAGCACTAAAGTAAATATATGCTCCTGTGGAAGTTCAGTGATGTCCCTGGAGCTCATTCATTTTCTAACCTTTTACCAGCTGCTGGCCTGAAATCGTAGGAGTTCACTCCAAGCCAGACTGGATTTCAAAGGAAAGGTCCCAGAGGTGACAAGCTGCTCATTAATTCACTGTAATGCTTTAGTGCTGGAGGAACTGTTTTAAACGCACAATCTGAAACTATTTAGAGCCACCAAATAATTATATCATGAGAAGCCACCACACACTTCACGTTTACTAATGTTAAAATCTAGCTATGTAATCCGCTGATAGAATTAACGAAGAAAAAGGAGGAGACTGGCATTTTATTAAGAAATGCTAATCAACCTGTTTTTGAAGTGTCCCTCATTTGCATTACAAACATTATTACGAAAATTCAGCATTATGCTTCCTTGTGCAGCATTGTACTGCTCTACTGAACATCAAAAATATTCACTTCCTTAGAGCAGGGGAAAAAAGCGAATGAAAAATCATGATCAAAGATAACTTCAATTACTTCTTAATTTCACCTTAATTCCACTCTTGGGATAATAAGCCTTCCTCATAAGTTTCCTTCCCTGTAAAAAATTCTGATATATGCTTATAGGCCCCTAAATATATTCCCACAAGAAGAACATGAATAAATATGCATCAGTGTAATTTACATAGCCTTCACCATGAACATGGTATTCCTCTTCATAAACTCACAACTGTTTACTGTGTGAAAAACTCATTAAACTCCTCTTTGAATACAGGAATGAAACATTTTTTTAATTTATTAATATTCCCATTGGTCTTCTATTGAACAACATCATGAGGGATGCACAGAGACACTTTTATTTGCCAGTAAAAATAAAATAACAGCATAGGAAAACCAGAAGTGTATATTTTTGATTGTGTATCAAAACTTCACACATTCATTCCTGAGTAAAATACTTGTTTTGCTGTTGTATAGATCTGATAAGTTTCTAACTAAAAAAAACCCAAAAAAATATTCAGGGTTTGGTTTGTTTGAAGTTGGTTTATATGTCAAGTATTTATCCACAATTTATTACTGCATATACATTCTTCACTTCTCACAGACTGCTGAAATGTTAACTGCAAAGACTCAGGGAAACAGACATGACTTGCTGAGCAAATCTATAAACAGGTAGAAAAATAAGAAATTATTAAACTTGAAAAAGCAGTCAACAAATTGGTCAATCTCAGTTACTTATTTAGCTCCATCAAATGCATGAGAAGTAAATTTCTTGAAAACATTTCTCTCTTGAGAAACTGGTGAGACATGAAGAAAAACAAATTATCTTGGAAAACTCTTGGCCAGCTCTGCCTAAAAAAACCAGACTGTTTTCCAGAATTTTTAGTGAGGACAGGCAAACTCAAACTGGGAAAAAAAAATACCTGACCGTCAACATAAAGTAATTCTCTGGCCATGAATCTGAAACTTAACTGATCAGACAGAACAACAAAACAGCCAAAACCCAGCAAATACACACAACGGTGTCTTCTAACACAAATCTTTTGAAAGGGAAGGTGAGCTTATCTCAACTTCTGAATAGAAAAATACCTATTCATTTTTCTTTTGTGTGTGTGTATGTGTATTAGTTTAGAAAGCAGAACATGAGGACTAAGGTTGCCACAGTCTGTTTTGAAATGGAAGACACCAAATGTTTGGTATGAAAATGTGAAAAAACTCCAACCTTTTACAGATACATCAGATAATAAGAACAAGCTCTCTCAGGAAAAAGGTGGACTAATTGAAATCATAAAATGCAAGTCTTCTGGAGACACAGCAGGAATTGTCATGGCACAGAGAAGGAGCCCAGCCTGCTGTAGTCTTGCACATACTTTTTGGAGCAGTTCCTCAAGCAGGTTCATATTCACTTATTAGCACAGCATTTCAGTGTCACTGTGAGCATGAGCAGGACTGAACTTTAAGGCTATAAAATTCATTTTGAAGATATGGACAGTGATTTGAAATGTCAAAACCATAGGGTACATAGGGGAACACAACTCTTCTCTCTTCTCCTCTGTCCACAAACTCTTATTTCCCCACCATTTTAATTTTAACAGTGGAATGGCTGACCTATTGAAAAGCCAAAATACATGGTCTTTTGCTTTTACATATGCTTTCTCTGCACACTGTCTTCAAAACGTTCTCGCTACTTGAAGATCAAGCCAATGATTGTTTGTCCTAGTGTGTTAGGAAGGGGTCTCACTTGCAGCCTAATAAAGTGATAGATTGAGCTTGTCTGTCAAGAGGGTTATAGATTTTCCTGACACACTAGGTCTGCCAAAGAAAAAAGGAACACAGAAAAAAGGCTATGTTGTGTAAGAAGAGGGAGAACTAATCGTGATCAGGAGTGTATCCCTAAACTGGATCCTTCTCTTCTGTATTTCTGGCTGTAGATAAAAACCTAACCATGTCCCCAGTTAGCAGTGCTGTGATGAATAACATGTTCATTACTTTTCTTTCTACCTGGACTGCAATTTGAGATGCCCTTCAAATTTCCTTTTATTTCACTAATCTGAACAGTTGAAGTGTCAAACACCTTAAGGGATATATAAAACATTATTTCCTCAGTTGAAATTTAGTTTCTAAACCAAGGGCATTGGTCTGTCCAATCAATGTGCCTTGAAACACAGCATGCTTGCACAACAAAGTTCTGCGATAATGTTTTCTGGATTTACATTACTTTTGAGTTGTTTTCTCTGCTGCATAATCCTCCCAAGGATATAAAACCCCAGGTAAATCAGCATATGATTTGTCAAACAGGCTCCATTCATTTTATTCAGCAATTTCCATTCACAGTATTTAGGTATGGCAGACCTTAGGGAGCTGTTTGAGAAGCACTCAATTCTGTTTTCCCTTTTCCTTTTAAAAGCATGCATTTATATTATTGAGGACTGTGATTTAGGAAAGGAAGAAGTACAGCAGACACCTGAGCCATTCTGACTTCCCCTCTTAGGCTACCATATTGTAAATGACAACACTGGTTCTTCCAGTGGGTACTTCATCTTTTATTGGAGTGCTTGACAATCTTCACTCCTACAGTATTTTAGTCATTAATTAAGTCTCCTCTGGTCATATATATTTTTTTTACTGCATACCATGCTAATAAATACTAGGAAAAGAAAATCCATTAATCAGCAGAGTTATTAGATGAAGAATAAAGAGGAAGAAAAAAAGCATTTGGGTAGGTACAGGCAAAGCCACTACTTAGATGGCTTTTGAATAAGCACCTGGAACCAGATTCATCAAATCAAAGGAAAAAATTACATTTGTGGATGCAACCTTCTGGGAGCTGCTTTCTCCCCCCCCCCCCCCTCCGCTGCCTAATTCACCACATTCACTATATTAATTCTCTTGGCTTCCCATTCATACTGAGTTTCTCTTTTAATCAATACTTTAAACCAAGGTCTTGATCCAAAGCCAGCAGAGACCAATGAAAAGTTTCTTTGACTTCAGTAGAGCACAAGCACCAGAATTACATTTAGCAACTAGTCTACATTGTAGATAGACTATATGCAAAACAAAGCATAAAATATTTGAAATTATAGCTTTTTAATAATGCTTCAATACCACTTTAATCATATAGACATCTGCTGTGGGACTCTGACTTCATATACCAAGATTCGAACAAAAGCCATCATTTTTGTCTCATTTACCCAACATGGTAAACAGAAAAACATACATTACAGAAACTATATTAAAACTCTTCTAACAGCACTTCAAAACACAAGTCTCAATTTAAACCTCCATTTCTTATAGTCTGGATTTCAACAAGGATACCTGGGGCTAATAATTAAACTCCACAGAAATTACAGAAAGGGAACACTGAAAAAAAGAGGTCAATAAAGAAACCTTTTAGAGGAATATATCTCTGGAACAAATGGTTGCAGTATTCGTTGTATTAAACTACCTGGAGGAGAAGACCTTAAGCCAGTCCTTAGCATAAATGCTGCAGCTGCTACAGAACAGCTTCCTATCACTTGGCAGATGCAATTTCATTGTAGGGGGCTTTACTGCCTTTTAAATGACAAAAACAAACAAACAAACCAAACCCCACAAAGCTCAAGTTTACTGAAAATCACAGCATTATCTTTCATTTACAACACTGCGCTGCAGTAACCACCAGTGATGGATGGTGAGGTTGAAACATCAGGATTTTCCTGTCCTGTGTGCTTAGGGAAGTCCTGTTACATTGTCATTCAGGGGATCTAACAAATGACAAGTGCTGCCTCACTTTATTCTTTTTTCATTCTTAAAATAACTCTTCAAATGATAATCTCAGGGTGGTACCTCAAAGTTGTGTGAAACTGCATGGAGCTAGGATAACTATTCACCCCATTTATCATTCCTTTGTTTCTTGCTTGACAGGGATGATAGCCTAACGTTTCCTCTGCATTAATAGAACACTCACGTCACATCAAATTCCAAAGTCATTAGTTAGTATATTCACCAGATCTACATTAATAAAGCAACAACTCGATCACTGGCTTTTAAAATGCCAATCTAAAATGGAAAAAATAGGTGTTATTTAAACAGCATAATCATTATTCTAATTTGATAACTTACAGTTAACACTACAGAGGAGGGAGTAACTATGAGCACTGCACTTGCACATACATTTTAGTTCAAGCATCTCTTAGCATTTAAGACACAAGAGTTACTGGCATGGGAACAGGAACTGCTCCCACTAATGTCTGTGGAGCTGTATCCTCATGAATGTATGCTACTGATTTAGCTTCCAGACTCTAACCTATCCAGCTTCCGTGCTGTGGGGCAGTTGTAGAGGAACAGGACCTTCAGCCAGAGACAGGATCATTAAACAAACCACCTCCGAACAGACCTGTTGCCAAAAATAAAAGTGCCTGCCATTGTTCTGTACTCTGTAGGTCTAAATCTACTCCATGAGCTTCAAAACCCTTTGAAATTGTAAGGTATTTCCATTCTAAATCCTAAGGTCTGTGAAGCACAGACATTGAGAGAACCAAGGTTAAGAAGAGACCCCACTGCATGCCCTGGAAGGTGAAGGATTGCAGAAAATGTTGAAAGCTTGAGAGAAGAGTTTAAAGCTCACTTTCTAGTTATCTCTTATGGAGCCTGTTGATCAGGCCTGCAACTTGGAACAGGCTCTGGACTTGAAGTAAACGTTTCTCCGAGTTACATCAGGGACAGTATGGGGTGCAGACCAAAATAATGAAGTCTGAAGTTGTCCAAGAGTGGCGAGAGATTAAAAAAACCAAACCAAAACACAGCCTGTTTCACAGCAATTGATCCGACCGTATGCCTTGCTTACTGAGTGACCAGGAACAAAGACGTTTTCACCTGCAATTGTGATCAATCTGTCTCATCATTAGTACATTTTAAATAGGCATTACTGTCATGTAAAGTACAATATAGTTCAATCTCCTTAAAACTTACAAATACTTGAAAATATTTTATGCTATCATTACACAAATTAATCCAGGGAGAAGAGCCCCAGTCTTACTGCAAAACAACTTTGAAATGTCCCAAGTAAAATGAACAAAACCAAGCAGCAAATCCTACAGGTTTCTTATTTTAACATTCTATTATGCAAAATAAATATGCAAGTAACAAGAACACTCAAATTTCAAGCATATTCATTTTCACACAATTGTCTATTCATGTGTCTTTTACATAATGCCTGGGCAGGCACTCACAGAGGAATGTAAAAGATGTGTTCACTGATGACACAACTGCACAAACGGGCACATTTTGAAGCAGTTCAGGTGTTCTGCTCCACATCAAAACTTAGAGGTTTTACTTTGTTTAAGAATACAGGTGTATTTGTAAGAGGTAATTACTACTGAACAATTTACCATTCCCTAACTCAGAATATAGTACAATTTTTCTAGTGATGCTTCTTATACCAATACGAAAAGGTTAAGTTTAAAGCCAAAAGCACAAGTGGAATATATGAAAGTGCACCGTGTCTTTGAACCTTTAGATGGAAACTGAAAACATTGAGGTGGCACTAAGAAAGCAGAAACACACTACAAAGCTACCGTTTTGCAAAGCTTGGACAAAACCCGCTGAAATAACTGCAGTTCAACAAAACATTCTAGAAAACTTTCCAAGAGAAGAGTTTCAGGTTGACCCATGCAGTGACAGATGACGAGCCAGAGAGTACTACCCTCCGCTACGGAGCAAATAACCATGGTAGAAAATGGGTAGTGGCCACTGAGGGAGAAAAGTAGCGGTGGAAGAAAGAGACACCAAAGACATGGATATGGAAGCAAAAACAAAAAGATAAGAGAGACATAACTTGCCAGAGGAATAGGTGGGGGAGCTTTCAAACATTTTAACTTTACAGTGCCTCTGAGGTAAGTAAATATTACCTCTTTTTGCTTCATAATTGAGGCAATAAGGGTAAATGATTTATCAAGATCACACAGAAAGTCTGAGCCAGAGCCAGGAACCCAGATTTATTACCCAACCTCTACACCCCACTGGCTCCTGCAAACGATGCAGACAAACTGCAGGGAGGTCAGAAAGAAAAAAAAAAAACAACTAAGACTCCAGACTGGCAAAGCTGAGATTTAAAAATAAAACCAGTAGCATTAGCACAGGTTTTCAGTGAACAGTGAGTAAACCCATAGCTGCACACCAAACCTGGTACTTAATTACACATACCGAGACTCACACACGCTGAGGAAAAGCAGGAAAAGACCCAGAAGAAATGAAATTCTAGTCTACACACTTTTCTCTCACTGGTGACAGAGTAAGGAAACAAACAGGAATGACAGGAATTAGTCACACTGCTCAGTTCAATGCCTGATGAATTGCTGGACATTTCTGACAAGGTTTGGTGTAGCACAGGACCCATCCAGAATACTGCATCTAAAAATTCTTGAAAAGATTCAATCCATTCCTTCACTAAGGAATGGTTAAGTTGTTTGGGGGCTTAACTGTTTCCATGCTGTAAAGGCTATACATGGAAAGGACAAAGAGAAGTTACTTGGGTTTTTCTGAGGGTATATATTATTGAGTGTAATGGGTTGAACAAAGAATTGTCAAATTTAGGCCTAACAAGAAGTTACAAATCACCCCTGGATAGATGTACGCCTCATGTAACTATTGAGGAAAAAAAATAAACATACCAGACAAAAATCTTGCCTTCATAAACAGTCTAAATACCTATTCCAGCTTTAAAATGTGTATTTGCTGGGAAATGGATAAGTGGACTATTTAGGGGAGCCTAGTTTGACTTATCCAGAAGCTGAAAGTCAGCAGCCTTGTAATTTCCACTTTTAAATGTAATATTTTAATGAGGTGGGTGAGCGTTATACGGAAGTGGGAAACCACTGCAGCTTAAGCAGCGACCTTCACTTTTGAGAGGACCTGTCAACACGTGAAAGAGCTGGACATCAAACGGGTTTAAGGTCAATTTTAGCTGTAACCTTTTAACTATTTCTTTAGCTTTAACATATATAACTGAGATAACAGAACTGACATCTATCCTCCAGGTCCTCCAGTTTTGATGAAAACAAGCTTAGCTTTAGCAAAATACCCTGGAGAATTCTGTTTCTGGGATACCACTTCTAAGGAGTTATTTTAGCCATTTATTTTTAATTAAGACAACATTTAACACAATACAAAGCTGAAATGAGAAAGTATAATTAGCTCAGCCTCAGAGACAGGGCAGCACTTTCTGGTCAAGTAGGATGAGAGAGGTCACAGACCTTTTCTGGTTTATCGTTCAATGTCCTCAGGTCCTATTTAAGTTACTTGGTTTGGAAAGAGGTCTATGTCAGGCAGGGCATCATCTGTCCTAGCTGACAAAGTATACGGTACACACGTGAGTTTTGTCAAATGAACGAACTTTTGTAGCCACAGGCTCACAGTAAGATACAATTTCATTGTGCTTGATGGGCTCGTCAGGATATGGAATGATTCTCTCTGGCATACTCAAATTCCTTTCCCCACCATCACCACCACCAGCAGCACCAGCACTGCTCTCGATATCTATCCAGGCAGATCAGGATGTTGCTGCTTAAACTAAATCAATTAGCAAGTGGCAGATGTCCAGGGCAAGTATCTTTTCCATGGAAGTCTGGTTCCTTAAAGTCAGCTGAAAGGTGAAGACAACAAAAGTTAAACCAATCTGGCTGGGCTCTAATGCTTGTTACATGGATGAGACCGATCACAGACAGAAATCAGATCAGGAAGGGAGAGCAGATGAAGGCAGCCCTTCTAAAACTGTCAGATGCAAACAGGAACCTACGGCGCTACACAACTTTTTGCCAGATACGTCTCTAAACAAATTAGTTGAACAAAGCTGACATCTAATTAAATCTACTCTTTAGTGTCTGTCATTCTTCTTGCAAGTCCATGCAAAAAGGGTTATAGGAAACTTTTTGATGACATTAAACATTAATTGCTAGCTGTGCTCTTATATCCTCATTCCAATTTACCAGCTCCTCCACCAAAATGTAGACCCTGCGTAGGAAAATACTGCACAGTACGTGTGCACACATCAGGATTGTGTTGTGTTGCATTGCATTGTAATGCAATCACATTTCATCGCAACAGCAAACTAAAAAGATCTTGTATGTAGTGGGAAAAACATTACTTAAAATTAAGAGGGGAGGGCTTCAAGACCTATTCTTCTACTTAGAGTAATGTGTGAGTATGGAGGGATTTGAAACCATCCTGTGTTATGCTCCATACACACTGCTGACAACCAGAACTTGTAAGGAAACCTATTCTAGTGCTGTTTGATGACTGGCAGTCTCCATGAGGCAATCTATTCATTGGCAGAAAAGGAACATTAAAAGGATGGAAAAGACAACTTTGTATTTCCATTATCTGTCAGATTAAACTAGAATCTGCATCTTATCAAGTAGATTTAAAAAAAAAAAAAAAATGAACATGGAGTAAAAAGGAGACTTCAAACTTCACAGGACCTAAATCCATTCACAGTAAGAAAATTTTAACAAACAGTTCTTGACATCACACAATGAAGATATGATATAGAGGGAAATTGTCACCTTAAACCATCATTATATATCTCTGTACATCTATCTTTAAAATAATTTTAACAAAGCTTACAGATTAAAAGTACATTTTAAAAGGAACAGGAAATACAAGGCTATGAGGATGAACACTCAAGATGGAGTTTCTTCAGACCAGCGCAGGGGTAGAGGACTCATTTTTGCAGTGTTTTTTTCTGACAATATGTGACCGCTCCTTCATGAAAATAATGTCCATACAAAAGTGCCAAAAAAGATAATTATATCTGAGCAAATGAGACCTGTCCAGTATTCGTAACTGCAAAAGTGACTGAAAGACATCCACATTTTAGGTAGCTGGGAAACTGTTTGCCATGTTATTTGACAGAGTTTTTAGCATGCACGTCCTTGCTGCTGTTGCACCTTTCTTCAATTTGCAAACATTTACTGGTCAAAAAGCACTATGAACACTCTTAATTGCATCCTGATTATCTTCTCAGTAGGCTGCCAGTATCATGTACTGTGACAGCTTTATGTTTTGCTGTATTTATGGTTTTCAAACACCACTAAAAGAAAATTATGAAATTGCTGATCATGACGTAGACGAGCACCCAGAGTGCCACATTTGTGCTGTTTGTGGTGCTGACTCTAAATAGCATACGTATTTACCAAACCACAGGCAATGGCGCACCTAAGTATTCCCAACACTGGAAAATACTCAAGTATTGGACAACAAAAAAATTCTTTATTTTAAAAAAGCACCTAGAGAAACCTCAAAAACCTCAACAGGATCCCATATGCAAAATTTACAGTCAGTGACTTCACTGACTTTGGACAAGTCATCGTAGCACCACCTCAAGCCACAAAAAAACCCTAACAGACCAAACAAAAACAACAAAACCCACAACAACAGCAAACCATAAAACCCCCAAAACAACAACAAAACCCCATAGAATCTCCATTTGTTTCAAATACTTTTTAAAATAGACCCCAAAATATGTCTTCATATGGTGCATGATAGAGTCATTTTCCAGAAAACACAATCTCAGGACTTGGGCAGCTCTCCGAGTGAAGGATGAGGAGATGGTTGGGTAGTAATGGTTGATGGACAGAAATCTCCTTCTAATGCTTGAACTAACTGGCCTCTCTTTCCCTTCTTTGCTGTTTCTGTATGATACCAAGAAAACCCATCTCTTTACCTACAGTACTGTATTTCCTTAGCATTTTTTTTTATCAAAACAGTAAGATTCTTGATCCCTTAAGGACTATAAGGGCTGTCAGTAGCCCCAGTTTCTTACTGACTCCTTGACAGGCCATTATGGGATCCAGAAATGACAACTGCCCTGCTCGTAGCCAAGCACAACCTCTTAGTGCCTGGGCGTATCAATTAGATCTGCTCAATGCATGCTTAAACAGCAGAGTGCTTAATAAGATGCAGCAGCAGACAGCCCATCCATATTGCTGTTTTCTGTGCTATTAGCACTAGGGAAATGGAACCAAAGCCAGCATGACCAGGTTCACAGCATGAGAAATACATGCTGCTATTTCTCCTCTCCACAGGTTAAGGCAGGAGCTTCTCATTCCTTCAGCAAGTTGGTTTCCACATTAATGAAAGTAGATCAGAGAAAACCTGAGTAATTCCAAGCTGGCTCTCCCGTCTTTTGTTTAAATTACTTTTTCTCTTTTCCCATTTCATTTTCCTTACAATTATCTTCTCACTTTTATTAGTCTATTTTTTATTTTTCTTTCCCTTGTGAATGTCCCCAACAGAAATGTGCAAATGTTAGTGTTGTTTGTAAAAGATGGGTTTGGCTGAAATAAATGGAGGGATTCCTCTGACTCATGAATTTGGTCATCGCTGTAAAGAAGTAACTGGGTCCCAGTTGAACGTCACAAGAGATGAAGCTAGCATATCTCAAACTGGGGAAATTCAGACAAGAATCTAAGTCAGCATGTCAAAAGTTCACCCTTCACTCTGCAAAAAGCAAGAACCAGAAGTTTTACTCACTGCTTCCTGCTTGTTCTATAACCTCCAATTTAAAATGTAATGGTCTTGGGGATTTTTTTTAATTTTTTATTTTTTATTTATTTTTTTTAATGTACATCCAACCTATTATCTTAAAGTTACACAAGTCACATTTTAAACTGTTGTCATTGATGGAAATAATCACAGCTCCAGATGACACACTTCTTATTTTTGCTGTTCTGATTGTAACATTGATTAATGAGCCCTGGATTTAGGAGCATCCATACTAACAATCTTGGGTTTTAAATAGTCCCACCTTCCTCAGCTAAGACAGAACATATTGTTACTTTCTGATGCTGAAATATGTACTTACAGTTTTAGTAGATAGAGATTTTACATCTACAAGCACATCTTGTTTAGTAAGAATAGCATAACCTCCTGTCACACAATTAAGGTAAAGATGTCGGTCTACAGACACGCTGTCTATACTCATAATATCCAGACAATAAACCCTCACAGTGGTTAAGCTCAAGGTCAAAAGTAAGCATTTGATGCTCAAAACTTGAAAAGTGGAACTAATTTAAATTCTTATTCAGGAGATGTCAGTCTTGTTCCTGTAGGAACAGTTAGACTGGCTCCAGTTGCTAGCACAATGAATTGTTTACTACCGAAAACATGTACTTTTTTTGTATCATCCCAAAAGCCACATCAAAGGGTGTCAAAAATATGACAAATCTTTCATGAAATAAAGGTGGAAGAGCTCAAACATACTTATAAAAATATTCTAAGTCTCTTCTGCAGATTTGACTCCTTTTACAGCTAAAAATCAAATAATTACTTTATTTACATACAGATGTAATGTTCCATACGCACAAAGTAAACTCATTAGTCTTAAATACATTCCTTTAAAAGCAAAAATAGAATATACCAGCACTCAACCAGCATCTGTTTAGGCAGAAATTTGTCACTAGGGAACACAACTGCAGGAAGCTGTGAACTTTCATTTACTTGACTGCTCAGCCATGAGCACTGGCATCTTCAGCATTAATAAGGAAAGTCCATCTTGGGGAGATGGGGTTCTTGCTAACAAACTGATACCAGAAACCGAAGAGGGATGATCAATATTAATCATAACTAATAAATATAATTAATAATTAAGAAACAACACAGGGAGAGAAACACTCCCTTCCAGAGTAGCAAGACTCAAAAAAAGTCATGTTCAAAAAAAGGAAAGTGTGTTTCTGACTGAACAAATGTATTGACACCTCAGAACTACAAGACCAAGATATACCGCAATGCAGTATTTTCAGAAAAAAAAACAGAAGTCACCCCAGCAGCTTTGGAAGTCACTCATGAGGCAGCACAGACAAAACTAGAAATTCAATATCTTGTTTTGCTCCTAACTGGGTACTGAGCAAAGAAGGATTTCTTTTTTTTGAGAAGGGAGCAGTTGCAAAGAGATGACCCTTCACCCCTGCTGAAGTCTGTGGGAGCAGGAATCTTTAAGACTGGATGTGATTTATTAAAAGGGCAGGATCAATTAAAACCTCGTATTTCTAGCTGAACATTTTATTACCAGTAAATCTTAAGACATTATCATTACCAAAGGGTAATAAAAACTTCTCCCGCTGTGTTTTTTTTCCCTCCAGTTCTTTGACTAGGTGTACATGCCAGTTTGGCCAGCTGGCTCCCACGAGCTCATATGAGCGTTTCATATTGACGCAACCAGACCTCCACCATGAAGCTTTAAGTCTAGAAACGTTCAGGAAGATGTCATCGGTGAAATACCCAAAACTACTCAAACTCCCTATTTGGCAAATTTGAAACATCTAGCCTCTATTAAAAAAAGAGTAAATAGAAAGGCAATCTGAATGCTACCTAATTACAGAGATTATCTACAGCATAATATATCGCATGCAGAATTCATAGTTACTTATCAGAGTTTTAAGTCTAGCCGGCTTCTCCTCAAATACTAGTGTCTTTTGAAGTGTCTTTCAGGCTGGACATTTTCTATGTGTCTCCCCTGTTTTCTGTGCATTATTTCCAGCACAGCAGATGCCTGTAGTGAGACAGTTCTTTAACAAGTAAGTGAAAATTTTGCTGCCAATCTTGACAGCTCAGAAGCTGATGCAGGTGACATCTCGGAGGCAGTTCTCAGAAGGTTATGTGATATTTTTTCCACACACACTTGTAGGCGGTGTGACACCAAGAAAAAATTCACGCAAAAACTCTGTACGCAGACAGGCTTCCTCAAGTCTTACCTGGAGTGCTATCAGCAGAATGGGTGTCAGCATTATAATGAGAGCACATCTGAATCTCAGGATTGTGACTTCTCTATTAACACTGCCTGGCCCAAGCTGGAACCAGCGGAGAAGTCACAACTGTCCCATCGTCCTTCATCTAGCCTACACCTGTCACTGATCAAGAGGAGACTGGGAAAAGCCATCTTTGCCACATTAATATTTCTACTCAACACAAATTAACGTGAGAAACAAGCTTCAGCTCCCAACCACACAGTGCAATACAAGCATTATTTGCTCCAGAGGGTAACACATGACTGAGTCTGGAGGTTACCACCATCCCATCCCTCAGCATTAAGTAGGCAGAAAGAAAAATATGCTTCAAATGAGATGCTTCTGTGTAGTTCCGGAGTTGGAACATCAGTTTGTGCACCGCTGATACACAATGAAAACGTTGCAACTCTCTCAGGTACACACTGTGCAGAACCATAGGCTGTGAAACAGAATAAACTTCTTGGGTGCCTCATGCACGAAGTGAGAAACGTGTGTGCTCTGAGAGAACAGAGAGCTTAAACATGTGAACTTACGTAGTATTTGCTTAGTCAGATTCCTTAGATATGTAAAAGTATTCACCTTCAGAAGACTCTACGGTGGCTATGCTGTAGAGGCCAAACATCTATTTAAAACTACAAAAACCACAGAACAGTTTGACAAAGACCAAGTATATGCAAATAGGCAGCAACAAAGTAGAGCCTGAGAGCTAGTTTAGCATTTTACTGATTTATAGTATTTCCCCCCTTTTCTTTGATGCCTTATTCTGAGTCCTAAAAACAAAACAAAAATCCACTTGAGTCAGGACAGAGGTCAGCAATCACCATTTCAACTTAAAATATCTCCATTTAAACGCAAATACTAGCCTTTCTTCCTGACCTTTAAATGCTCATTTCATAGAAATGGAATGGAAAGTGTAAATTTTGTGTCTTGATCTCTATAAGCAGTTCTCATGTCATTTAGTCCCATTTTTTGTCACATAATTCCTTCTTATTAAATACACTCCTTCTGATTAAATGTATGTCATTGTATCAGTCTGCTCTAGCTCCTCAGAGACAAAGCCAGTAATTTTGCATGATGTTTCATTTCACAGAGTACACAGATTAAAATGGAGATTATCATTGCTTCTTTCTCTCTATTATTTGAGATAAACCCAAGTTTATGTGATACCAACAATAGTGCTAAAATATTCATTCCGAGGCGTGATAAGAGCAAATTTAAACAATACTGATACAACAGAGGCTTGCAAGCTCTCCTAGAACCAGTTCGTCTGCCTCAAACGTCACTCCCCAGTTCAACTACAGCTATGTACTACCCTTAAATTTATTGACAATTAAAAGACTACTATATGCATAAAAACATGAAAAGAAATTAGTATTTTGGAAAATCTGGTCATCACCCACTACGTTATTACAGCAAGGAGTTTCCAGATAGGGCAGGACAAGGTCTGGCAACTAGTAAAGAAGTGTGAAATGAAATATTGAGGTGTTGATGTCTTAGCCCAGCCGGACACTGTGTGGCATGATTGCCTTCATCACCCGTGCCGTGTCAGAATCCAAGTCAAGCCCAGGACCAGCACATTCAGGTTCCACACAAACAGACCAAGGAGATTCCTTCTCACTCCTAGGAAGAGCCACCACGTGTTTCTCTTCCACAAAGTTCTTCTGCAGAGGTCCCCATGCACCTCGAAAACAAGGCAGGGAAGACCTCATTCCTTGAAAGAACATTTTTTTTTGCCTGTTTAGAAAAAAAACCTGACACTGCCATTTCAAGGAGCAATAATTTCACAAAATGACAGATTTTTTTAGCTTGAGGGCAAAAAGGAACCAGTTCCTAGGTCAAATATTGTCACATCATCATCATCACTCCAGAGCAAAGGTCAATTATTATCTGTAACAACATTTCACGTGTCATCGTCTCCCCTCCCTGTTTCACCAGCGAACCACGTTTAATAGGTACAACTGTTCTCCCAGGGAGGCAAATAAAAGTGTCTGTGTCTGCACATGTGAAAACGTTTCTGTGGTTGCTGCTGTCGCCAATTCAGTCATTGTTTCTTAAATTAGATCCCTTCCCTTTTCCATATATTTTACTTCGCAATTCAAATCAGGACAGACTTAATTTTACTGTCAATGAATTGCACATGTAGAAACACATTGGTGCTCTGGCAAACGTTGACTCTAGCTTTGATTAAAAAAAAACCCAACATAATTCTGCTTTATTATTCCATTTATTGGGGGTGGGGAGAAAAGTTTTAAAGACTAAAAGGAGTTTGTTTTCATGATGGCATTTGTTCCTCTTTGACTATCAATCTGGCTAACAGCAGTAGCAAGTCAAAGGAATTCTCAGTCTCATCTCTCAAATCAAAAACAATGAAGAAAACCCAAATGTGCAAATGGGTGTTTTGTACAGATTTTCAGCACAGTTTCTGAAAAATACTGCACACAGAAAGATCATAGCTTTTAGGTTTTGGCGTTCGGATATAGAATTTCTCTGCCGATTCTGCAATTTAACTGTTAAACAAATTAACTCTTTAACAAATGGTACAGAGTTCAGAAAGAGTTACGCATAAGAAGGGTGTAGCGTAACGTAAGACAATCACTAATCACAGCACCCAGAGAATCACAGCATGGTCAATTCAATTTTCAGTGATGCCTCTTTAAGCTCTAATGAACCATGGTGCCCTAATGAGAGGTTTCACTGAATCCTAGCCAATCAAGCAGAAATTTTACGGAGAAAAGGGAAAAGCTAAGAAGCAAAACCACTCAATACCTGCATTTTACCGCAATGTATTCAACCATGGTTTAATGGTTACACTTTAGATCTGTAAAAATCAATCATGATAAGAATTTTGCAGCATGGGTTTGGCTTGTTTCTTCCCCCTTCATGCTTCTCTCCCTCTCCTCAAAAGCGGTAGACAGTGAGCTGTATGGAGAAGAGAAATAAATCCTGAAATCCAGGGAAAGGAGTCGCGATGCTGTGGTTTGGCAGACACAGTGGCAGTATCTCAAGCTGCCCTCATAACTTGAACCATTTTGATTGATTGGGCCTTTAGAGCTTTAGTAATAATTCCAGTGCATTCCCACAGCTAATAGTTACTGATAGTTTCTGGTTTTCCACCTAAGTGTTACAACAACCTACTGAATGCAATCCTGACCTTGCTAAGTCAAAAGCAAAACTTCCGCTCAGTTCTGACTGATGGGAGTTTTACACAGACATGTCTTCCAAGCTCTAAAATGGTTTTCTGAAGGAATAATTAAAGTATGCTAAATGAGTCTTGTCAGCTGGCAAATTCTCTGCCGTAATGAAAACTTTGATCAGAGGGACGTGTAGTCTTTTACAATGTAAAGGATAAAAAATGGACAACCTGCTAAGCATTTGTCTTTCCAAAGATTGTTGTGTTTGGCTAGGTTGCAAGATGAGATACGTTTCCACAGTTAGCATCTGAATCTACTGAGGAAACATCAGCCTTAGGAACAGATTTAACTGCTGTCTTCCTAGAGCAAACCACAAGAAAAAGAAAAGAGGAAAAGTAATCAATACCTCTGAATGTTTTCTTGTGGAAAGGGAATAATTTGGATGTTGCTGACTTAGCAAAGGTTATTCTCCTTATGAGAGTTCAAGTTGGGATAGAATAGCTCTTCATGAATTTCAAGACTATATAAGCTTTCTCTTCAAAGGATAATGATGAAGGACAATATAAAAAAAAAAAAAAAGGTATCTCTTTTCTGGCTTTAAGAATTACAGTAAAGATTAATATGTCAGCAAATCTCTCTCTTCCTCCTGAAGAAGCAGAAGTGGGACATGTCATACTTACTCAAGCTCAAGAGCAAATTAATGGATTTGGGGCCTTGCTCTTTGAAGACTCCTAGAAAAAAAACTGTGTTATGGGGAAAATAACTTCTACAAAGCACTTAACGGAGATTTCATAGGCAAACTGGCACAGGAGATTTTCTGAGGAAAGGATACAAGAAACTGATTTAGTTATGCTGTCTTCCACTTTTATGTTATATCCGGTAGGTGAAACTTGCTTTCCCTTCTTCAACTGTAAGATGGGAATGATATCAACAGAGTAATATCATGGAATAATATCAGTGTAGAATATATCAATATCAAGGAACTTCTGATCCTCCTGGTTCAGCCTCTAACACAACGATGGTTGATTATATCTGAATATTAGTACATCTCTTCAGCCTTACGTTTCACTCTGAAGCTACGATGGCTCTGTTTATAAGAAGAGGCTCTCATACAGTTGTGATGCTTCAAAACCACATAACCTCATATTTTAAAATATGCATAAAAAGAGTCTAGTGCTTCAAATTCTAGACTAAGTAGAGACACATGTGCAAACCAGAGATGCAAAAACTGATTCTGCTGCTTCTATATGAGGAGCTAATGAAAATTTAAGTGGGAAAAAAAATCGTTTCATAAAGGTCCTCAAAATTAATTGTATCAATGAATTTTAACAGACAAATGTAATTATACAATCTATATGCTTGGAAGCATTAAAATTAAGAACTGAATCAAGAGCTGCTTTATTGGGTTTTGTGACAGAATCTACCAGATCCTTCCCTTTTTGAAGCAGTGCTTCCAGTTTCCCAGTCTTTTGTTTTAATTTCTGGTTTTCTTAGAAAATAAGAATATTCTATGTTCCTTATAAGTCAGTTATGCTCTCACAAAAGTTTGTTGGTTTTGTGGACACCTAAGTCCATATACCCTGAAATGAATATACAATTTAACAACACTTGGGTTTAGTATGGGTTAGACAGTATAAAGGATTGACATCAAAATACACAATTTTTCACTGCTATACCTTCATCCTGACTCGGATCTGAGCTCATAATTACCTTCATGTCAGTGAATCAATTCAGCTGTGCTGCTAGAATTCGTTAAGTACTGACCTTTGATAAATGTGAAAGCAGATGGCTTTGTTGGATCATTGGAAATTTGGCACATATCACACACCACAAAAACTATGCTGGCTTGTCAGCATCTTTTTTAACACACACACACACACCCCCCCCCCTTTATAAGGGCAGAGAGCTGGATCAACACAGAACATATGTTGCATTCAAACATCAGTGACTGCTGTTCCAGTTTGCTCTTCAGGCACGTTTAAGAAGGAAGGTAGCAAGGTACCACTTCCTCATCCTTCACGAGCCATTCCTGCTTTCTAATGCAAGAGCATTTTGGTTTAAAATTTATCTGCTAGTATCTTTAAAAGAAATAGACGTGTTTTGACCGCAAAGAAAATAAATCATCAACACATAAAAACCTTAGAAAATGAAGAACATTTGTAAGCTGTATTTATCAGGATAACTAGGACAAAGTGGTAGATGAATGACTTAGCAGTCTAGGAACTGCCAGACAACATCATCTCAGTGATTCAACTTCTTCGGTGTCATTTCACCAACTATGGCCAGTACCAGATCTTTCTGAGGAAGACAGAAGTAGTCCACATGGGCACAGTTAAGGGATAACACTATGATTAAAGAGAAACATTTTCTCCATGTTGCAAACATAATATGAGAAGCAGGGTCATTTAAATTATTTCCCAAACCCAGGTTTTCTCATTTATGTCTAATTTCACATAGCAAGAATGTTTGTGACTGCTCTGGTCATGACAGTTTCCCTTCGTCCATCACTAAAACATGACTCTTGAACCTTTTGACCAACTTCATCAAAACTAAAATGAAAAGGCATAAAAGTCTGTGAGACAATTATATTCCCAGAGCATCATGAAAGCCAGCTCACACATGTAAAGAAACACCTAAATTTATGCCTCTGCTAAGGGAAAGACAGGCCATAGCCTGCAGCTATACATCCCGTCGGGCAGCATCCAGCCAATCAATCACATCCCACTTACAGGCTGATCAACCAAATCAGACCTAACCCAAGCCAGAGTCTTTTGACCCAAGAGAACTAAGGGTCTCCTGTGCAGTCCAGGGGAGAAGAAAGAAAGGAGTTGCTGTTAATTCATTGGGGATATTCAGGTGACAAAGGACACATACCCAGAGGAAACCTGGTTTCATTCATTTCACTGAACACCGAGTAATTTGAGAAGCTTTTCCCTCGATCTGTAACTATTGACCCTACAAAGGTCTAATCCTAGCATCTCCCCTCTCACCTTTTATTTGTACTTCTTTTAAAAGCTTGGTCTAATATTTTAAAGTTATAACTAATCAGACGTTATCTGTTTTTTATATCAGCTTTTGCTTGCTGTAGCTTGTTCAGTTTCATTTCTCCCACCTTTTCCTCATGTGCCACAAACAAACCAAGTTCTCACACCCATGTTGTGTACATAACAACTGTTAAATGTTTTCTATACCTTTCCTCTACAGGGAAAACAATCTTTTAAGTCTTTCTGTATAAAAATCTTCTTTTTGTGCCCCTAAATTATTTTCACTGCCTCAATGTGGTTCATTATAAATTCTGTGACAGTTTTTCTCTAAGAAAACACATCTAGCAGCATCCAAAGTACAAACATGCAAGATACAGCATCACTGCTGTATCTTCTGTGCACACTTGCGGTCCATGCCTTAGACAAGCTAAGGCTGAGTTCATTTTTTTCTGCTTCAACCATACATTGGCCAACAGTCCACAATAATAAACTACTTAAAAGGAGAGCAACTGCAATTCAATATATGTTTACATAGAAAAGCACTATATGTCATCAATACAAACCTGTACAGGATAAGGAATTTAGAAATGTCTGAAAATCTGAGATTAATTTAATCTACATTCCCTTACGCCTGTTACAATGACAGACATAATACTGCAATAAAATATCAGTAATACATACTATCTGATAAAAAGAATAATAAAAATCTTTACTAAAAATCAGCCTCAACTTTTGAGGTTGAAATAATCATTGCAAACCAGTTTTATGATAGAAGATAGGCACAGACAAAGTTTGCACAGCATCAGACAGTAACGAAAAGCCAATTAAAATATAAAACCAGAAGCGAGCAATGCCACAGCATTTTACTGTCACTGACTCTACTGACTAAATTTGCTACTAATAGAACTACAGGCAGAAAAAGACCTGGAACAGGAGGAAAAAGTTCACCCCTACTAGAACATAAGCTGAACTTTTAATGAAAACTTCCTTGTGTGCGTGCCAGGGCGCAGGAATCAACATCACGTAGCACAGCATCATTCCTCATGTAGGGGAAAGACTACTGTGCCACCTCACCATAACACAAAGGGCTGATGAACACGTCCTAGAAGAAATAACTTTTGCCAACCTTCAGCTCTGACATTATTTTATCCTTAAAAGTCTCAATAATGAGCATTGATGCCTTAATTTGTTCATTGGAACACTAGAGTCTTCCAGATATATTAAACTGATGCTCTATTTAAATAGTCTACTGAATTGCTAAACTTGACTACGTTTAATTTTAAGTGATTAATTTAAAACAACTTTTTTCCTGGAACAGTGATTGGTATTTAAGCTTTTAAACTGCTGTCAACATTTAAATTAGTCGTATATAAGTGTTTCAACCTGAAGGGGCAATAAATTAATTAGAATTTATTTAATATGCCTTATCATGAGCTCGTCACCAATGTCACCTGGCGGTCCCAGGGCAGTATTTCAATATTTTAAGAGAGCAAAGGAGCAGCTACAAAGCAGCGTGTGGTAGAAGCACATCAACACAATGCCGCACAGTTCAACAGAGGCACCAAATCTGCCAAATAAACTATCAGAATAACAAGGAAGTGGACAGTCAAGTGTGTGCGAGAGGGGGTGTGTGTGATAAGATCTAAGTGGACATAGCGTAGGCAGTGCTTTATAAAAACCAAGAAACACAATCGATGGAACAAAACTCCTCTCCACTGTGTTAGCCAAGCTCTTGGATTTTTATGGAGGTTGTCTGGAAGTCTTTAAAAATGCTTCTTATGCATCTTTCCTTTCATATTTTATTCTTATGAAAGCCCGTATCTCGCATCTCTATCAGATTGCATATGATTCACATTCACTGGGATGAAGCTACAGGACAATAATTTGCTCTTGTAGTGACTGGCCCCTGAGATTGAAATATAACTCAAACACATCTTATTAGTCTGTGTATTCTCCAACAGAGCAGAGATTTCAGTTCTATAACTAACACGTGAGGACCAAACCGCTGCTCTCAGGTGGCCCCTCACTGCTCCCCATTTACTCCAGCAGTGGCAAACAGAGCTCAAGGGATGCACTGAAAATATTTCCTTTTGGACCTGTCCCAATCGCTACCTTCAGGAAGATTTTCCTGTAGAGCAGGGTTGAGGCTCTGACACAACACAGCAAGACACATTACGTATCTTTTTTTCTAGTAAACCAACTATGTAGTATTTACTGTGGAACCTGGATACTCAGCACAAAAGTCTATTTCTCTAAGTGACATCCCACCCCATACTGAAAATCTAGTAATAATGAGATCAGCGACAATTAGGGATTTAAAATACATCACTAACGACCCCTGCTTATGAGTCCAAGCACAAAACTCAACAAGCTGTGTTTTGTTATTTTTTTAATTTTTGACACTGAAATTATTTTATGTAAAGCAGAGTGATGTTACTGCAGCTGCCAGTCACATAAAGAAGCAGCACTAATAAAATTAGCATGGCCGGGAGTAGGTTGTGGCAGTTTTTGTTCTGTTCATAAAGCCTTAGTGATAGAAGTCGCTGACCTCTCAGTGACTGGATAACCTTTTGCAACGACCCCCATTGTGGTATTTTTTGTGACAGAAAACAGATTTATTTTTTAATTTTTTTTAAGATAAGAAAACCAAAGACTGATAAGAAAAGTAACTCCACTAGGAAGACAAACTAACCACTGCTAGTAGCCAAGAATTCATCTCAGTCAATTTTATTTTTTTCTGCCAGAAAATAATTGTGAGAGCCACCTGCCAAAGCAGTACTAAAACTCTCTTCCTGTTACTGCTATTTCTACAGGAAATTTGTTTAGCAATATTAAGGGAAAACAAGTGTTCTGTCAGAGCAAGAAAACAACATGGACAAAAAGCAATTGATGGGAGGAATGGGTGACACCACCAGATTTGGGCTGGCTGGTCTGAACCGGCTCCTTCTAGACAACAAGATGGAATATCCAAAGGTCACAAAAGGAGTGAGTGAAATGGAAAATCTGATTTTCTCTAATCAAATTTTGTGCATACAGGTATGTGTAATCTAATTCCAGACTGCCAGATTAAGCTATTAACCCAATTATGTTCGTTTTATCACCTTGTAAAAATGAACCATCATTTTATTTAAATTTGTTCAACTGTTAAAGGCTAGAAGAGTAATATATTCCAACGTCAATACAGTGTCAAAATACATTTCATATAGAAAGCTCCTATTTATACAAATCTTAATCAGTCTAGGCAAGTGCAGAAGCACTTCTTAGTGCAGACCCAGAGGCACAGTGGATAGTAAATTGAGTGGGCATAGAGAAGATTTATATTAGTGAAACCAAAAACTCATTTCCTAGGCCTATTCATAATGGGGAAATTATTGTCCCATTCCCTACAGACTTTCCATTATCCCATTATAGGAAAGCCAGAACTTCTATCTGTGCTTCCACGCCCATGCACATATTGCATCAGGAGAGTATGTGAACTTAATTTGGCCAAGGGCCATAAATTCACGGTGAAAGGCAAATGAAGTTCCTCTCAATCTGGTCACCAAGGCATGACATCCTAAAATCCAAGTAAGAGAGAGCATAAAAGCCTCGCTGAATGCAGCGTGTTCTACCTAGGCGGTAAAGGCCAACTGCTCTCTTAACAACATGGGTGTCCCAGAATTAGCAGAGTAAATATGTGTATCCTCGGGGCCCAATGACCAATTCTCAAACCGCTAAGCACAAGCAAATTGAGAACGGAAGGGCGCAGTGCTGCAGCTTCGTGGCACTACATCCTTCCAAACTGTACCCCACAAAGCCAGCCCAAACACCAGTTTATATTGAAGGCAAGGGAACGTTAGGACTGAAAAATGGCAATTTGCAAGAAAATGAGATACCAGCAAAAGGGAAAATGGATTTTTAAGTCAGACCCCTGAGAAATTTCTCTATCAGCCATTTGTTCACCAGGGCTCTTCAGCCCATGCTTAAGTGCTTTGGTAAACTGGGGCTGTGTCACCTTATCAGCCACAATCACATTTTAAAAAATAAAAAAATCTTAAAAATATTTATTGGGAATTTTGGAAAAAAGTTTATCTCTGAAATAGCACACCATATCCTTGCCAGGGGACATCTGTTAGGAAGAGAACTATCACAGGATGAGGAAGACAACCATGAGAACTCCTGAGGTCCATTTCATGAACCATCCTCTTTTCTCAGTGGTTTTTTTCTCCTTTCTTGTTTTGCCTGCCATCCTTAAATAAACCATCATCATCCATGATGAAGATTTTATGAAAATCACTTGTTTATCTTATCTTGTTGACTGTTTCTTTTCTTCACGAACCCAGGCAGCTGGAGTCACCTACAGGCGAGAGGGATTCTGAAAAGTTTGTGAAGTTTGTATCAACACTGAACACAGGAAGCAGGACGTGGATGAAGCATGCAGGTCAGAAAGGGGCAAGCGTGTGGCACTGACCTCTCTGCTCTGACTGCTGAATAATGTGCAATTTATTAAGGCAGGTTCTTGTGCAAGTTATTCAGTGCCAGCTAGAAAGGACAGCTTCTCCAATAATGGAGGTTTCAGTATGTCTCTACCAGTCCTCAGAACTACACCACTCCAGTGAGCACGTAAATGTTAACTATGAAGGTTCAGCACCCCACGAGATAGGCCCTAATTACATGAAGAGGGATGCCCACCTCTCTTAGAGCCAACATATTAACGCAAATGTAAAGCAAATTACATTAAGGCAAATGCAACGCAAAACCTGCACGATGTAAAATAGATGGAAATAATCTATAGTGTACTGTCCTTTGAAAAACGAGTTGTCTGACCAAGTAAGCAGCAGCACTGCATTAAGAAGAGATGGTGATTGCTATGTAGATGATGGTCCTGTCTCCCAAGAGCTGCACAGATAAAGTTCACCCTGGAAAACAGAGCGCTGGCTGCTTCCTGGGTGCAACGTAAACCACAAGAGCAGATCAAAGGTATTACCTTGGAGTTGTAAAAAATAAAAACAAAGAAAATGCAGCTCTACACACCCCTTTGATAATCTAATAATTACCTGTGTTTATATGAATACACGGACACCACCCTCTTCTTGCAACAGAAAACTCTAGTAGGTTTTCTTTCAAACCCCACTAAGGGCTCCAGAAACTCAGCACATAGCTTTAATCAATACACAGAAACCATTAAATACACAAAAAAAGCCCACTGTCTTTCATTAATTAACATTAAATATTTTAAAATATCAACTATAATAATCATGACTTTAAAAAATGGTGATGAAGGATCATAGTAACTGGAGTAGCCTGGAGAAGGTGATTAAGTAGCAGCTGTTCACCGCCTCTTCACATGCAAGAACCAGAGCCAAATACAGCAGGCAGCAGGGAGGTTGGAAAGACACCCGAACAGAAGAAAAACAAGGGACACGGTTCTTCATTAAACAGGCAATAAAACAGTGAAAAAATGCAACAGAATGCTACAAATATGAAGCGTTATGCAAGTTCCAAAGCAACAAGAGACACTCAGGAAACTAAAATCTTGTAAGAGTTATTAAAAACCAACAATACCACTGGCTGAGAAAGTCTTGTTGCAAATACCAGGTAAACGGGAAAATCTTGTGAGTTTGGGGAATATTCTCGCTGGTTCTTGACACACCACTGGGGTGAACACATCTTTGCAGTACAGCCAGCACCATTTCCTGGTTTTTTTTCAAAACTGGTAAAAATTTGTGGATGGTTCTGGGGGACTTCAACATTTAAATTCTGCTTCCCAATTTGTGACACAGGCTGACAGCTCAGCCTTTTGTATCTGTCAGGTTTTCACACGTTTTCGAAATCAGAAGTTCGTTCCTGTGAGCAGCCTTCCAGTAGACTGGGTGTCCTCTGGCAAATATCTTAAAGCCTCCTCAGTTTTGTGGATTTTTGGTTTTATTTATTTAACCAGTACAAATGCACTTCTTTTTTTCTCGTTTGCACAATGCAATTATTCATTTGTTTTATCATTTTACACAACTCAAACGCGATTTCATTTTATCAGAAGGCATAATAGCAAGATCACTTCAAGGCCAGCATCCCATATAATGTAATTTACCTCCATTACCCAGTTTGCTTAAAACATTTTGCCTGGGAATAGTCAGTAATAAAAAGCACCTCAATCTATCTCATCCTTGAGCTACGCCATGATTTTCAATTCAGGGTGTTAGCACCACAAAAAGAAAGGTAAGCTAGAGTCTGTTATAAAAATATCAAGCATATGAAAGAAAAAAGAGAAATGGTGGAAGAACGTGAGAGATCATTTTTCCACCGCTTCTTCAATCACTCTAACAACTTCAGTCTGAATGCAGTTTAAACATATTAACACTTTCATTTACAACATCTACGCTGTTTCATTATATACCACATATATTCGAAAGGTTTCTTTTTCAAATGCACAAGTGCAACAGACTTGAAATGAAATTCATAATCTGACCTCACAGAGAAGCGGTTTGTCGGGAGTTTTTTTATTCCTTGACTTGTGGACAAGAGTCTTTATAAATTTTTTCTTCTCTTAGCTGCTCTAGCATGGTTTTTAACTATTTTACTAACAGAGTTACCTAGATTTCATACCTCAACAGGCAGTTTTATTTTTCTAAGAGGTAACATTTGCCCTTTCCTATTTTCTGACAAACTCAGACTTTCTTACAAGGTGAAAACTACAGCTGTATATAAACAAAGGTTGTAGAAACACATCCCCTTTATTTACAAATTACTTTTAACAAGAAAAACAAGGAGCTAAGGGTGCTACTGCAAACTCTTAAAAGCACCATGTAAATCTGTGACCCCCAAATCTTTCTCACAGTAGAGACTCAATTGATCAGATCCACCTTTGATAATCCCAGAGCATCTTCCTACTACCAAAACTGAACATTTTGGAACTGTGAGGTCACCGATGCAGGGAGACTAACAGCATTCCCTGACCCTCAGAAAATAATGAATAATGAACTCATGTCTGATCAAAATAATGAAGCTCAATGAGAAATGTAAAAATAAAACTGTAGAAACAAAGAAAAGGTAAACGACAAAGTAATGAAGTACAAGGCAGGCAAAAATGTGAAAAGGCCAGGTTTGCTACATATTAGACATGTCAAATAGTCCCTATTATCCACCCTTCTCCTTGCCGTGTCTAGAACACAACTTGTAGGGTATAAAGATACATCAGCAGATGTAGGAAAATCCGAACATGGATTGGTTATATTTTTATATGGACCTAAACTCATTCAGAGATCATCCAAGCTTGTAAACAACCATCCTTTCAAAGCAGATAGGAAGGAAAAAATCAAAATTAGTGTGCCTCTGTGCAATAAAGTCTTGATTCAATAATTAAGAAGCACATACCTGTGAAGATTTACTTCAATAGCATATTCCAAGTCCTTTAAATAATAAACTTCAAATGTTTTCTCAATCAGACCAGTATTTTCCCCTAATTTATCAAAAAACCAAGTTTTGTTTCTTTTTTCCCCACTTCTTTTCTTGATGCGAAAGCTCTTGCAATTAATTTAAAAATTTATTTAAAACCATCTTACAGACAGTAGTATTAGTTGTTTGATATCAGACAAGCTCCTCATCAGACAGTCACAGTAAAACCCACGGAAAGAGACACATAACAAAATTAAATTTCCTATGAAACATTTGACAGACTTTGGAGAGGCGACCTAACCAGCAGAAAAAACTCTTGCAGATCTGCAGAGAAGTCATTAGTTAGGTGAAAGTGGATTATTCATTACTAAGTTGTTTGCTCTGCTTCTCTCTTTTTCCAAAAGTCAATACATCGTATTTCACTCAAGAAGCCGTTCTCTTTTCCTCCACTTCTTCCTATGTCACTAATAATTAATTCATTTTGCTTACACTGCAGCAGCCTCAAAACCATGGTTTCAGTTTCTCCGTAGCAGAACTCTGCCAAAGGCAATACGTCGAGCCATAACCTCAATTACAACTTACACAGGAGAAGGCTCCACTTATTTTCTGCTGGACTCACTCTTTTGTCTTAAACGAAATTCTCCATGGGTTATTGGGTACCAAAGATGTACGGAAAAAAAGCATACTAGATAATAAGAAAAAAATCCATTTCAGAGACAAGATAGAAGATCCATGTCAGAAAGCACAGATTAGAGAAGTGCATCACTATTAGTAGTTATCCTGTCAGATGCTTTCACAACTACAAAATACAGCATCTACAAAATATTTGTGGTTTAGCCTGCAACAGAGACTAAAAATACTACGAGTAATAAAAACTTATTTCCAAAATGGATGATTCTCTTACAAGAACAACTGACAACTTTGTGTGAAAGGGTTTTTCGTAAGATAAGACTTCTAAAAATACGTAACACGGTAAAGATTACTTCTGAATTTCCTGAGGTTGTAAAAATTCCATTTCAGTATTTAAAGAGCAGTGCATTCACACACAAAAATAAAAAATAAAAAAACAATTCCTTCACCTCTGCCTCATCTGGCAATCCCCTCAACAGCATATTAAAGGATACTAAGTTCTTCCACTTGTTGCCGCAGAAAGCTATATGGGGTGCTCTGCCACGTCCTTCGACCCTCTTCCAAGACTATTGACAGGTATCAACATTCAAGAGCACACTGTAAGCTATCCTCCAGGAGCCACTACTCCCCCAATAAGTCTTTATGGGGGCTACAAAAGCACAACACTCTGATCTACCTCACCGACAGAAATTCCCCATAGTCACCTCAGCATTGGCTTTTACAATCCCCATCTCTCTCTCCTTTGCCCAAGAATGGTCCTCTTTGGTTGCCACGCACACAGACTTTTGACAGACTTCATGCGTGTTGGTCCTTCATTTATGCAACAGTCAAAAAGTTCACCCGCTCCCTCATGAACGAGCAGGCAAGTTATTGGAGACTTGTGGCCAGTATAATTGAAGTAGGTAGAGCTAGTTGGGCAGTTTTCAGAGACAATCCTAAAAATCATTTATTGCCCCAACCCCTGAAGCAAGGAAACAAAAATTTCAGTTCCCTGAATGAAGTCTTTTCAGAGATCTGACATTCCAACAGAAAGTTCAAAGACTTTCCATGCAGTGAAAAATCAGATAGAAGACTTTGAAATGTGAATGAAGAAATGCTTTGTCCAATTAACCTCCAACCTTAAAAATGACAGTCTGCTGGCTTAAGATCACAGAAGACAAAATAAGTGAGAAAGGATCTTTTACAGGCAAATGGATGAAATGTTCAAAATCTTTAAAAGAGTCAAGAATTACTTGGCTTGTATTTTGTTTATGAAATCACCGATGTAGCAACATTAAATTAATTCTTTTTTTTTACCCCTTGCAATGAGTAACAGTGAGTTAATTGTTTATTAATTGTTAAAGAAGTAACTCATGGATGTGAATATGACGGAAAAACCCCAAGTCTGATTTCCCTTCTACAATTAACCTAAACAGTTACTAGAAATTACATGGTTTTATTCACGAGCTGTATGTAATTTCTTGTCGAGAGTAGCATTATGAATCAAAATTCTGAAAAAGACTAGCATTCAGTTATAAATATGCCAAGAAAACAACAACAGCAGCAAACAAAAAAAAAGAAAGCTGTTGTAAGGCTTTGCAGCAGATTTTTAAAAATGCACAGTGGTTTAACAGGGCTCATCACAAATTTTAGTTTAGTGCAATGAAGTAAGAAACCATATGATGAGGGTCAACCCAAAGGCAGAGTTTTCAACGCTGTTTATATTTTACAAGTTTAGTCTTCTCTCAGTTGCAACTGGGAATGGTCTAATGCTTTTCCCCAAAGTGCGTTCAGTGCTTAGCATAAGTTTAACATGTGTGGTATTTTCCTTTATTCACCATATTCATTGTGCAGGAATAAAATAGTCAAGGCACTTGCAATTCTAAGAACTGGAGTGTTGAATATATGGAAAGTGAAGCACTGCAAAAGAAAAAGTGTAATCTGAAAAGAATCTGAAAGAAAACTGACAGGTGACAAAGACAAAAACAGAGTTTTGCCAAATACTTTTCACAGAGGCTTTTACAAAAAAAAAAGAGCGTTCACTAATGCATCTTATGTAATGGAGATGAAAAAACATAAATGGAAAACTAAATTACTGTATGACCTGAAATAACTGAAGGCAAAGGGGAAAAAGATAGAGCCACCTGGGATAGTTTTTAAGATGAGAACAATTTTTCTTCCCTTTGTTTTCTCCAAACCTGGTTCTCTTGTCAGAACTAGTGAAATCAAGTGACAGCAGTAACTGACACTGTCAACCACCTCAAGAGCCAACTTCAAAATCACATAGTCTGGGGATGAACACCACAGCTACACAGTCAGCCACAGTACATGATGCCTTGGGCATAACACTGGTATTTGGTTTGTTACCTTTCCAACAGCCTCCCCGTGCCCCGTGCCCTATTACAGACTGATCCCACATAGAAGTATTTTTAGCCAGAAGTATCAAAAGGATACTTGTGCTACACTCAATGTAGAATAAAGCTTTGTGAACAACATCATCAGTGATGACTCCAACCTGGTTTAAGCACAAAAAGACCGTAAGGACACATTCCTCTTTTAGATTCCTCTTGGTAATATGCTTTGGATAAACTCTCTCTACAAACATATGTGCATATATGTAGTTTTAATCAGTGCATTATCATCCACTTTCACATATGCATTCTAATCTGAAGTCACAATCAATTAATTTACTCCAAGTTCAATTCTAAGCCAGCTTTGATATAACATGGAGACAAATATAGGAAATGCAGTTCAGAAACTGAACTGAGACTTTCAAAACTATCTTGATGTTTAGCACAGTATTTCAATGCCATTAAAACGTGCTACTTAGTATCCTTTGTACCAAGAAACTTAAACATGCATCAATTCAACTTTTCATGTCCATACTGAATGTATCTCAGGTGGCTAATAACTCAGTTCACATTGGCTTTCACAAGCCCAATCTGATTTACAAGCCTAAAACTGAAGAAGGAAAACCAGCCCAAACTATCAGTGTATCCTCTCCGTTTGGCCTGTCCCCTTACTCTTTGCTTTTGAAACTTGTGTCATTCTCCCTCACAGCTGGTACGTGGGTATCTAGAATTGATAGCAAATGTAAAAAGTGATGTCAAAAAGTGAATCTAATCTTTCTTGCATAGCATCTTCTCCAATTTTCTGATATAATGTCACCTTACTTAGTTATGTTCTGCTCTATCAGTGACTGACCTTTCTATACAACATATCACGAACTACCTTTAGAATTGTTTCTACTTCTCCAAAAGGCTAACCAAGCATCAAAACTGAGGTTATAAGAGGCATTAACAACTAATACAAGAATTTATAACATGTAAAACAAGTTTGTGAGCTTTCTTAACAGAAATCCTTCACAGAGGCAAGATATACATATTCCTGTCTACTTAAAGAACCCTGTGTTTATCTTGGAGAAAGCTACACATTTTGGTTTGAAGGCTTTCAAGTATTTTTCAAGTATTTTTCTAAACACTCTTGGAAATGATTTAGTTGGTCAGTATATCACTGATATGATACCAAGCTGAAGTTTTCCTTTTATCCTTCTCCATGTTCTATCTTCCATACACTCAGGTCCCAGAGAAAGTAAGTGCTCTTTTCCTGGAGCACATGAAAGGATAACAAGAGTGCGTTCAAAGAGAAAGTTAGGCAATTACGCAACACAATCTCTATGACCTTTAGTCATCTAAGAACACTGTGACCTGACGCTACCAGAGTGGTCATTTAATGGAGCGTGGTCTCCACTACCAGGTTGAGCAAGTTCATTTCTGATGGCCTCTGTATTTGCATTTAATCTTGTACTGAGTCATCTGAACGGTGAGGTCACCTTTTTAGAAACCACCTACAGAAACAGGGGAGCAAGTGTTATCTTTCCCTGGTTCCCACAGAATGCTGTTGTAAGATAATGGCAAGCGGAGACTATTTCTTCCATTAACCCTTTGACCCTCCCAGTTAATGGCCTTTTGGTTCATAGAGATATAAGAAACATAGCTCCCTCTGAGATCCTAAGCTGTAGGTCACCTAAGCAAAATAGTGCTCCACAGTTACTTGAAAAAGTATTAGGTCTGTATGCTGAACACAGATCATGCTTAAGCGCCAAGTCAGACTTTCACAAGTTGGTCCATTCTTTGGTTTAATCACCTCATACAACAAATCATTCCTAAAAAAACACATGCACCGAGACATTATCGTTTCACATGTTAGAAAGCACAAATATTCAGATCAACAGAACTGTCAATGAAGATGGTCTCCTTTAAAACAGTGGTTAAAAAATGGTGCAAATCCCTTTTTATTCAGAAAGAACGCATGGTTAAATATCTTCATAATATGTTTCAAAGTTGAAAACAATGCTCTTGTGATGAACAAGTATTTATAGCTAGTCAAATTAATATGAAATCTTAAGGAGGTGACGGAAGCAATTGTTTTCATTCATTCTTATTACTGCTTTGGAAGGGACTGAATGGCAAACCTTTCACACAGTGATAATACCTTAAACCATGATGAACAGCACCACTGGAAGAGGAAGGCATTTCCAAGGCATGTAGTATTTTTCGTCATTTGGTGCCAAATATTGAGCTAAGGTATGCCAATGTTTCTGCTACCACCTGCCCTAAAATCTAACTCATGACACTGAGACCATGGCCGAGTAGAAGAACTTGGGCACAAGTGTAATTAATCTTGCATATTTTGTGAAAGAATTACGAAGCGCTGGGTGCATGTGGGATTTCATAAATCCAGCAGCTGGCATTCCTGGGATTTGGAATTAAAAGCAAAATAAAATAACAAATTTTAAAAATTTAAAAAATTTTAAAAATCTATTCTGAATTTTAAAACAACCTGTGGAAGTTAGTAACATTTTGGCTTCTATAATGATTATAAAAATCAGTTTCTACATGGGGACAAAACAGATCCAGAGGCCCAGTATTACACCTCAGAATGAATCAGGGCAGAATATCTAAGTGGACAGAAAAGCACATTAAAGTTCACTAGCATTTTCAACATTAAAGCTGATGACAGTGTTTATGTACAAGTTCATTTCTATTTTAATTTGTGCAGAAATGGTTATTATTTCTAGACATTCCCATGGTGATTTTCAAAAGAGCATCAGGGCTCTGATTAGCTGCATGCTCTGAAATTGAAGTCCTTAGGGCTGCCTTTAAAATAGAGAAGCATACTGCACGTGAAGTCACACTATATTCAAGACTTGCTTCGTTTTGCAGTGAAGAACATCTCTGTGAACAGATTAGGATTTTTTTGCCATTCCCTCTTCTCAGTGTCATGAAGGAGACTACATGTTATTGTCCATAAATACACTTGTAAAGCTGAGACCTCTGGTAAATGTGGCCCTAACAAAAGTGGGAGAAGGATCCCTTTGTTTGAGGCAGACAGCTGTTAGGATTCTTTCTGTCAGACACATGATAGCTTAACCACTCGAGTGCTACTGAAACTTTATTCAATTATCATTTTCTCAATGAAAAGCACTTGTGAGACACATCACCTCCCGTGTTTTAAAACCAGATCAATTTTCTCTTATGGATTCCAGTTGTTCCAGGATCAGAACACTCCCCAGAGCTACACGGATCAAACACTGTACTTAAACCAAAGATGATACAGGCTAGCAGATGATTCACCTTATCCAGAAATATGGGTTATTTTTATTCTTGTGGTGTTTTGGCAACATGCACTCAAAGTTTCTGAGAAGACCACATCTATGTATTGCTTAAAAAGAAAAAAAAAAATAATAACAATACAAAAACAACAACAACCAAAAAAAAAACCCTCCACATATAAAGAATCAGACCTTTAGGAGACAGAAAATTCCTCCCAGAGCCAAGAAAAAAGCAGACTGCCTCAGGCAGCGTGTCATCTTCTTAGTTAACACACTGTTCTTTTTCACCACCCTTTTAAGTGAACTGTTGGAAACGTTTCTGATCTTGTCTAAAGATAAATGTTAATTTTACACGGTGCATCAAAGACGCAGCATAAACTCATGCACAAACTAATATTCTTCCAGTAAGCTTTCTGCTGGCAGTGCAAGAGCTTGACTTTCTACTGCTGCATAAACCTCCCATAAGAGCAAATTTCTATGTGTAAAGTTTTAACTTACTTGTCTATCAGCAGCATTCAATAAAACAAGTTCAGATTTATTAAGTGAAGTTCATCACTGTTTAATATCAAATGCTGCCTTCCTCTGCTTAAAAGGCATTTAAAGTTTTAAAACTATAAAAATCACCTCCCATTGCATGAGTAGAGCACGTATTTTCCTCTCTTGTACTGAGAACAAACCAGACACAAATCCAAAATGAACTATTAAATAATAGCCACTGTCTTAATTATTAATTTAGCTGTTACATAATCAGATAAAAAAATCATTATCATACTTATTTTTTTCCTTGTTTCAGTAGATTGTTTTTAATTCTTTGCTTTCCCTCGCACAAAAAGGATGAATGCCTCTTTTGTGGCACTTTCTGCAGGCATTATAGATTTATTTTGATGGAAACTGTAGTTTGGGGTAACCCACGAAGATCCAGAAGACAAAGAACAGCTCTACGTACGTGGCTCCCGTTTCCAGTAAGAGCTACCAGTTACTACGCACCGTATGAACTGTTCTTGTCAAGAGACTCATTTATCAACCGAAGAGGAAAGCCATGAAAAGAGTGCAAAACAACCTCTGAGGGTGTATTTGTAACATGAGAAGAAAGAATGTCAATATGACATCAAGGACTGAAATACAACCTTTTAATACGTCAGCACACCTCTCTGATGCAGACTAGGCAACCCGAGTGTTTTGAGATGCAGGTGTCCTAAGCTAATGACTTCATGCACCAAAGATAGCCGCGCAGAAAGCCTGTTTATCTGAGCGGTTCTTCACTTTGACAGGAAAACCTCCCCTTACAGCAAGAGTGCTCTGGCAGATTACCAAATGATTCTTTCATACCCAGATAAACAGTTTTAATCCATAGAGGCTATCCCAGCCAATCTTCCGCCAAATATAATGAATGCAATTAAAGTTTTACCCTACAGTACTGAAGTGATAACCTCTCATTGTGAGAAAAAGCCAGCTGAAGACATGTAATAAATATCTTCATCAACACATATTAAAAACTGGGGCAAACAACTTCCCCAAACAACAGCCAGGATTTCTGCTCTCTCCAATTATTTTTTTATTATTTTTTTCCACACACCCCACCCCAGAAAAAAAGAAACAACATAAAGAATACACTGTGAATATGAAATAATTTCAAAGAAAAGCACACAAACTAAACTGTATTAGTTATTATACAGAGCAATATGAGAGGGCCTGGTGATGAACTCACCAGTATGACATAATAGTACCAGTAAATTGAGCATAGAAAACATCATGACAGCAGTACTTAAATATTTCCCATGTGCCTGAACCATTTGTGCATTAGCAGTCTATTGCCTCATCACTTACCCACAAAACAATCTGAACTGATAACTCTTACTGACAAAGACTGCCATTTATTAGCCATTCTTACAGCACCCGCAATAGTGGTATTCAATTTATATCCATAATAATCAAAAAGAAAGCATCCAGTTTGTAACATGGAGACAGTGTCCAAGAGGGGTTGCAATTTGCAGCCCATCTGCCAGTGAAGATGTACAAAAGAACCTATGCTGGTAACTGCAGCTTCACACAGGCATCCTGGAGCACGTATAGAAGGGCACACAGAGAAGAAGCCTGGTGCACACAGGGCCATGAAAAAGATGGTCTTTCTTTGTGGAGACCCTCTGTTATTTAACCTCTTGGCCTAAGGCTAGTAAGCAGGTAACATGCACAAGAAGTCACATAAGTGGGGCACAGCAGGCAGGAGAGATTTACTAGCATTTGCAGTAAATTCAGACCAGGGCAGAGGAACCAATCATGCAGGTTTCAGTTGTGCCCCAACACTGTTCCCCTTGCCCCAAGCACTGTACAAGACAAGACAGACAGACAGACAGAAAGACAGAAAGACAGACAGAGAGAAAGACAGACAGAAAGAAAGAGAAATAAAAGAACATCACAGCGTGATCAATATGGCCAAGTCACAGACATATGCAGGGGTCGACTTCCTCATTAGTGCAGAGGACTAGTAGTTTTTACTCATCTCTCTCTTTTCACTGGGTCTGTCTTATGTTCGTCTTCACATTACAAAATGGTAGCAACTGAGATAAGATATTCTTCCAAAGGGATTTTAGACATGATGGTTTTCCAGAGATTTGGGTTTTTGAAGTAGATACAGGTTGATAATTTAGACAGGTGTAAAGTAGTTGTAAACACAATTTAGCAACCAAAGGATGGCCACCTGACAACATGACTGAACAGGCTGCTAAGAAAACAAATACCTTGTCAAAAACATGAAAACACTATGTCATTAACAAAGTTAGAAGTCAACCATTTACACAAAACACCACCATGCTGATTAATTGACAATAACTGGTTCTGCTTTGAAGTATCTCAAATTCACATTTAGTTTTGCTTAATGCATCATTTTATTCTCCTAACATAACTGGTTAGCATAAGTACACTAAGTGCTGACAGTGACCTTTCTGTTTTAAATATGCTATTCACAGCTATTTAATTCATGCCTTATGTGTAGCAGGACATACAGCCTAATGTCCTACAGAAGGGCACTGAATTGGCCTTATTGTCACTATAAGAGATGGCATTCATCTCCAAATGCCAAAGCACAGCATAAGGAATGCAGAACAAGAATAGAAAGTATGTAAAAGAACAAGAGGAGAAGAAACTCTTGAATAGCTTACTCTTTGATTATCATTTACAGATCAACTTTTTCAATGAAAAATATCCAAGGCATTGTTTTCCCACTTGTGCAGCCCAAGTCTTTAAACACAGTGACTGTTTTTGCACTTCAAAGAAGTGTTTCTTTGCTAACCAGCAATTAAAAGTCCAAGGTCAATCAAGGCAAAATTCATCTTCCCCAGTTTTGTAATTTTCCCTCTTATCAGACTGTATATGTGCATAAAACACAGACTGTGATGGCTGTCATAGAACAGCTTGAAAGATTCAGAAGCAAAGAGAAAGTGAACTGTATTTAGCTGCTATGGCTCAAGCATTACTGAAAGTTTTGAGATTCTACTTCTTTCTTTTCTCATCCATAAATAAGCCTGTCAAAAGTAAGGGATTTTCAGTTTGCAGATTTTTTGTTTGGATGGTTGGTTGGTGTGAATAAGAGTACATAAAAAAATTAACTTCAATAGTTCCAATGATAATTTGAATTAAAAACAAACAAACAAACTGTAAGTTACTAGAGAATGTGCTTAAGCTTAATAAAATTACATTTGAGACCAAATGTTGTTTTCAGTGTATGTAGATGTCCATTTATTCAAAAACACAGTCTCGAAGCAACAGATAAAGGTGCTAACACTTCTTCACCCACTGAACCTTCTGCAGCCTGTCTTCCTGGGGCACTCCTGTTTAAAATTCACACCACGTCTCACATACTCGTCAACTTCTACCTTTATCAAGAAAAACAACTTGCAACAGGTTACATATTTTGTGAGAGACATTTACAGCTGCAAATCTCTATAGAAGAATCAGCAGTTATTCTAATTCTTATGGGCAAGAGGGACTGTTCCTGTTTCTTGTTTTGCTCTGGAAAGTCTTATTAAGCAAACTTCTTTCCATGGGACACTAGGTAAACACAATAAAAAACAAGTAATTCAAATGTCTCTTTTACACTAGAAATTTGACATACCTCAGAAAACACTATGAGAGTTGCAAAAATTTAATTGTTCTGCTGAAGTACTTCTACCAAATACAGTTCCCCAGATCTCCTACATGATAGTTATTACCAATACCATGTGCTTCTACACAGAGGCTAAGCCATTAAAACAAATGTATGCTGTATGCAAAATCAATTTTAACTGATTGTTTTTGAAAAGCAAGAATACTCCTATGTTTATATTACTTTCTTCTTTGTGTAAGCAAAAAATACCCAACAAACACCTTAATTTCTCACAGCAAGATTCCATGCTACATTTCCAAGAGAAATTCTCTTTCCTGAATGCATTTATCTACTCTGTACCTAGAGAAGGATGCTGGTGGGAGGAAAGAGGGGGGGTGGAGGTTAGTTTTGGGTTTGTTTTTTTAAAGTGTTATAGACATTTAGGTTAAGTTTATGTTAAGTCAAACATAACTACACAACTGTTTCAGCCCATCAAGGAAAGGGATGTATATTTAGCTTGCAGTCTTTTCAGGCCCCAAAGTCTCTTTTTAGCTTAGCAGGACCTGTTGAATCTGCAGCTCTGAAGTTTACATTGAATATCACAAGTATGATACTACATGATCAGAATTCTAGTGATGAAATCTATAGGAAAACACTCTATGTTATCTCATTGCTCACTGAACTATTATGAGATAAATGATTAAGGAAAGGTCAGCAGAACTTTATCCTTTTCATAGAATCATTGAAGTTGGAAACAACCTTCAAGACCATCAGGTCCACTAACCCATGTCCTGAAGTGCCACATCTAGATGCTTTCTGAACACCTTCAGGGATGGTGATTCCACCACCTCCCTGGGCAGCCTGTTCCAGTGCCTAACCACTCTCTCAGTGTAACAGTTTTTCCCCATATCCAACCTAAACCTCCCCTGGTGCAACTTAAGCCCATTTCCTCTTGTCCTATCACTAGTTACCTGGGAGAAGAGACCAACACCCACCTCACTGCAACCTCCCTACAGGTAGTTGTAGAGTACACATGCACAGTACAAATTAGATTACCAACACCAGCTTACATCAATCTGAAGAGTACAGAAATAGTTTTTTTCTTAGCACTTCCTAGTCCTGTGCACTTGCCTGGTATGGTCCTAACTTAGTCTTTTGCTACTGTTCTGCAAAGCACATGATGACACTTCCAGCCCATTTCACTGGGGTAAACCTGCATATATATTTAAATTCAGAATTGCGCTATTCAGAAAACACATTCTGTTCCTAAAACAAAGGGACACTCTGAAAACCCAAACAGTTCTTTTGAAAAGCTGTATGAAAAGTGGTGGACACAGAAAAAAAATGCATGTGCCAAACCTTTGCTTTAACAGCAGAAGGAAAAATTACAAGGTAGCAGGTTTGTTAAGACAACTGATACGTCATGAAATGCACTCAGTATGATGAGCTGGGGGGTGCACAATCATACACTTTGTCAAGAACAGCCTGAAAAGCACTGACATGTTAAAACACAGGGCTCCACTGCGCACTGCACTAAGCCTTGCACCATTACTACTGTTAGTACTAGTGTTGTTATATACGTTTCAAGCAGCTCATGTGCATTCACACTCTCTGTGTCTGAGGGATCTTCCCTGGCATTTCTGAATAGCTGCCTTTCAGAGTTGACAGTTCATACTCTATTAATCAACACTGTAAATCCTAAGAGTCCCTCATCACCCCTTCAGGGCCTTAAAAGTAATTTCTTAGTATTTTATCAGAAACAACTGCAGAAACTCACATCAGAAAAGAAGCAGAGGTGTGTCACTGAGAATTGCAATCTACTCCAGGCAGTGAAACTGAGATGCCGCTTCAGAGCAGCCAAGCTTCCACAACTCACGTTTCTCTTCTGAATCAATTATCTCTTTCTTTTTTTCTTCCTCAAACTCCACGCTAATGCTAGTCTTCTGCTAGGGCCATTTTAGCTTTAAAAGGTCATGACACCTGGCTGACAAGACCATGCAAAGGGACAGTGGACAGCCTTCTGGATGGCTCATAGTATCATTCTTGACAAATTGAATAGCTCTTCGAAGCCTGCCATTTCCTGCTTGCACATCAATTTCGTACTAGTCTTTCTTCTCTGTCCTGGATTTTAACAGTAATTAAAGCCCCTTCTCAAAGGCTACATATATTGATTCTAGATCAGTCTTCTATTCCAAAATAGCCTCATAATCTCTATTTACTTCCCTAAATTGAAAGCGGCATGCTTTTCTCAGAGTTGCTATGCTTTCATTGTTTCCTGTGCGAATTGCGAGCGCCCAGCTTCTCCAGACTCCAGCTGGACAGCATGAAAGGCCTGGTTTGCGCAACTCTGAAAAGGCTACAAAAAGAAGCCCACGTCAGAGACAGAAGTAGTCCTTTGTTCAGTCCACCAGATCACAGAGCTTCGTGTCATCAAGTCTCCCCTTGCTGTGAGAGAGATTATGATGGCGTTTTCTAAAGGAAATTGCTCAGTTCCAGACTGTCAAGTTGTAAGAAACTCAAAGCAGCTCCCAGACCAGGACCAATCAATAATGGACCATTCACCTTCAACATGACCAACAGGAAAGTGGGAAAAGCAGAGCAGGTATCCTGCTTCACTGAGAGGCAGCTGCCAACAACTGGTCCCTTTGAGAAAATGAACTCTGAACACCAACAAACATGCTATGTTTATTTCTTTATATCAAAAGCTAGCAAACTAATGAAAGGATGAAATTTCCCCCATCTTTTTTTTTTTTTTCTTTAAACTATGTGAGCATGAGTAACAGATGTTCCGTGGTATTTCTTGTGTTATTTCACTCAGCAGCCCAGAAAACACGGGTTGTAGATTCACACTGAACTCCCCCTCTACTAGACTCACAATCTGACACGCAGCAGGCACCAAAGAAAACGCCCGGTTTGGATAGGTATGTGAGCAGAGATCACAAGGGTGGATACAACCCACCTGTCCAGTCAAGCAATGTGGGTTTTCAATATCCAAGTATTCAAGTTTCACATTCATCACCTTCAGTGCAAGACAGAATACTTGCTTTTACCTGCAACCTATTCAGTGTACAGAGAATCTATACCCACATCCACCACGTTCAGTGAAATAAAAGTCCACCTGCAAATGCTGAGCTTCAATTCTCCTGCAGTGATCTGAATTACAGTATGCTGCGGATGAACATGTTAAATTTCTGAATTGGTAGACGGGGAAAAAAGTTCTGCCGGAGTCAGTAATAAATGTGGTTAATATGGAAAGAGGTGCATTTCAGAACGTAGCTGTGCACCATTAAGGTTGCTGGAAAAAGCCCTTTTTCAGCAAGCAAATATAATACTTAAGACAGTTGTCAGTGTGTGTAATAGAGATAAAGATGGAGCATCTGCATTTATTACTATAACTTGTAAGATGCTGGTATCCACAATGTAATCTACCCAGGCAACGCTGCTTCTAAACCTCATATGGCAACACCATGCGCTTTCAAACTCACTTATCATGTCCGTGTTGAACTCTTTTCTTCCCACTGACAACCTATCCATGATGCCCAGTACCAATGATGAAAACCTGTTTTTGGAGGAAAAGACTATATAAGGTATAAACCAGTGAACATCTGCCAGACTCCTGAAATAGTGCTGTAGTTTTCAGGCACTGCTGGTCATTGCTGTGCCACACAAAAAAGACAGAGGGCTTCAAGTGAAACGCACTCTCAATGCACCCTTGCTGTGTGTTATAGAAATACAAATCCGGAAACAAGAAAAATGGAATGCCTATAAGTCATGAGAATGCCTATAAGCCATCTGGATATGTTAACACCTTTTGACTGCAACCCTGAAGAAAGATTTTGTTTTGTGAAAACTGACAGAATTAATGGTTGAATACAGACTGGTTAGGTAAGAGCACCAGGATCCCTCAGTAATGTATTGGTTTATCTGCTCTTCAGTCTCTCCAGATGTACTATTGGGAAACAGCGTATCTCCTGCTTTCAATGTTTGAAATTAGTTTTCAGACAAAAGTGAAAAACTCTAATGTACACACCATTGTAAACTAATCTACAAAAATGAGAATCAAAAATCTTTGGACAATTGGTGGAAGGCTAACAGAGACCCTCAGAGGAAAAATGTCCTGTCCTTGCTGCCATAACCACAGTGCATGTGCTATTCTTTTAAAAAAAGTCAGAGAAAAAGTAATACGAATTGACTAAGAAATTGGAAAAATGTCTATTATAACAACAAAAAAACCCCAACCAAAACACAAACACCAGAATGAACAACCCAACCAAAGCCCAAACTCAAAACTGAGTAACAAAAGTAAGGATTTGGGGATGGCTGCAGTTTCAGTCTGCTTATCCCAAAATCCTTCTTAGGAGGGTCCCCCACAAAAGCTGCATCATCTTTCCTTAAGCCAGAGGTTTCTGCTGCAGCCATCCTGCTCCACACCCTTGACTCCTGAATAAAATCTGCAGGCCTTCAGGAGGGATGGCACAGACACACTGCCTTCTGCTCATGATTCCCAGCCGAGAAGTTGCAAATCATTGAGAGATGGAAACTAGCCCTGCCCCTGCAATGAGCTCTATCTGCTTTCGTTGCATTAAGTTAAAAACTTAAAAAAAAAAAAAGTTACCTTTATTCTGCCTTGTTGCAGGCCAGAAGCCTGGTTAAATAACCTGCATGGTTAAATAAACATACTATCGATTACAGCAGCACTATCTGATGCAAGAGATAAGATGCTTCTCTAGCTGCTAGAGAAAAAAAAAAATAAAAGTTTTAACAGTCCCTTTTCCACAATGGCCTGAGAATTTTATAAGTTCAAGTCTACTGATCCTGTAGAAAAGTATACACACACCCAACTTTCACTGGGCTTAGCCTAAGAACCCTCTTAACCATGAAATAATGAAACTAAGATAGAACAGTACTGAAATTGTACCAAATGGAGTGTGGAATGAGTATTATATAAGAACAATTTTCTTGTAATAACAAATCTTACTTATTTTTATGGGACTCTAAATATTTTTTTCCTAGACTTTCTATATGGTTTTTCATCACTGAATAAATGAATATCAAACAGCTATTTAAGGTTTTTCCCCATTCCTTTTCTAATTGCCTCTTGGCAACTAGACTTCTTTCATAGGAAACTATTTGGTGTTCATATCTGAAATGGCATTTCTGTGATACAAAAATAACTGAAAGCCATCCATCCAACAAGAGAAGGGGTGTGAACGCACACATATCCCTAAACCAACCTCTTCTAGACTTCCATATAAGTTTTTCTCATTAAGTTTTTATGCTTGAAAAAGGCATTATTAACTATTGTGTTTTAGTGCACAAGCTACCCAATAAGAACATCCTGGTTATATTTTCTGAACTCCCACTGGTGCCACTTTCTTCAGTGTTCCTGTTAACAGAGATGTTCTTCATACTTACGTGGTCTAAGTAAGTCACTTCCATATTTCTGCATTCATTACTAAGACTGCTTTTATTATCTTTTTTTTTTTTTTTAAAGTACGCAGCTGTCCTAGGCTAGCATTAAAACATCACTTAGAAATCATCAGTAGAAATGGATCATTTAAATTCTGCTTCAGCAAACAACTATACAGGTAACATTTCTCAAGGTCCCCTGGAATCCATGGCAAGTCCCACTTGTTTGTTAGTGGTTTATTATTACAAAGCTGACATTTCTGTCATGAGGAACAAAAGATTTCTATCCTATAAAGAAAAAAGAAAGGAATGCTCTTTCTGCATTAGGTCTTCATACTGAAGATGGAAAATTTCAACTTCTCCAATTCACAACTATGCCAGTTTTAAGTTGTATTTCTGAGATCACGTTTTTGGGCATATAAGTTATGCTGCCCACTGCACTCAGCTACTGGGTCTGGTTTTTTTGTTCAGTGGTGCTATATTTCACTAAATGTTTCTTCAGTCTCTGTGAGAATTTGATATTTATTTTAGTACATTGGATGCTACAATTTGACAGATTCATGCTTCTATGTTTTTAGTTTTCAAAACCAGTTAAGGCTTCCATCTAGTGTTTGTTGTAGACACTCAGTATCATGAGTGACAAATCTAAGACCGCGGGTAACCCTAAGAAATGTGGACATTTTCCATTAAAAAGTTTTGCTGTCTCTTCATTCCCCCTTTGGTTCTCTCCACCTTACTCCTTCCTCTCCTCCTTCTGACCTTAACCAATCCCTCTCAGCCACTACCATACCACTACTATCAAAATTCATTGCATTCTTTTCTTGGGATATACTCAAAAATTAACCGTTTTCTGCTACTTCCTGAATGTGTTGTAACCTTTTCAATCTTTCATTATTTTCGGTTTTGTAGAACAGGCTTATATAAGGAAAATTGCTGAGCTCGTTTAAAGCAGACAAATAAGTTTTTCTGTTCACTAGCCACACTTTATATTCTTCCATAGGCTCCACTACCTAACCTGCCATTTCCATCAGTATTAGTACTATAGTGATTCCTTTTGGTATTCCTGCATCCATTGCTGCATCCTTTCTGTTCCATGATTTCCACTTCCTCTTCTACACTGAAAATGTGACATTCAGCTAGTTTCTGCCCTTATCATTTGACAGTGGATAACACAGAGAGTTATATCCTCAATGTTCATGTTGTCTCCTTTCCTTCATTCCTTCCCTAGGTTTCCATCTGAACTCTACCACTGAAGCTGAATTTTTAGTTCACAGAATCACAGAATGTTGGAAGGGACCTCGAAAGATCACATAGTCCAACCCCCCTGCCAGAGCAGGATCACCTAGAGCAGGTCACACAGGAACGCATCCAGGTGTGTTTTGAATGTCTCCAGAGAAGAAGGCTCCACAACTTCCCTGGGCAGCCTGTTCCAGTGCTCCATCACCTTCATGGTGAAAAAGTTTCTCCTTACATTTCCATGGAACCTCTTATACTCCAGCTTGCATGCATTGCCCCTTGTCCTATTGTTGGACGTCACTGAGAAGAACCTGGCTCCATCCTCCTGACACTCGCCCTTTATGTGTTTATAGACATTAATGAGGTCAACCCTCAGTCTCCTCCAGGCTGAAGAAACCCAGCTCCCTCAGCCCTTCCTAAGGGAGATGCTCCACTCCCTTAATAATCTTTGTGGCTCTGCACTGCCCCCTTTCAAGCAGTTCCCTGTTCTTTTTGAACTGAGGGGCTCAGAACTGGACACAATATTCCAGATGCAGCCACACCAGGGCAGAGTAGAGGGGGAGGAGAACCTTTCTTGACCTACTAACCACACCCCTTCCAATACACCCCAGGATGCCATTGGCTTTCTTGGCCACAAGGGCACATTGCTGGCTCATGGGCATCTCAATGTCTACCAGGACCCCCAGGTCTGTTTCCCCTACGCTACTCTATAACAGGTCAGTCCCCAACCTACACTGGTACCTGGGGTTGTTCTTTCCCAGACGCAAGACTCTACACTTGCCCTTGTTACATTTCATGAAATTTCTCCCTGCCCAACTCTCCAGCCTGTCCAGGTCTCGCTGAATGGCAGCACAGCCTTCTGGTGTGTCAGCCACTCCTCCCAGTTTTGTATCATCAGCAAACTTGCTGCCAGTGCACTCTGTGCCCTCATCCAGGTCACTGTTGAATATATTGCATAGTACTGGTCCGAGTACCAGCCCTTGAGGGACTCCACTAGCTACAGGCCTCCAACTAGACTCTGCCCCATTGACCACAACTCTCTGGCTTCTTTCCTTCATCCAGTTCCCAATCCACCTCACTACCTGATCATCCAGACCACACTTCCTCAGTTTAGCTGCAAGGATGCTGTGGGGGACAGTGTCAAATGCTTAACTGAAATCAAGATAGACCACATCCACCGTTCTACCATCATCTATCCACCTGCTTATGCCCTCATAAAAGGCTATCAGGTTGGTCAAACATGACTTCCCCTTGGTAAACCCATGTTGACTGATTCTGATGACCCCCTTTGTCCTTGATATGCCTATAGAGAGCACCAAGGATAAGTTGTTCCATCACCTTTCCAGGGATGGAGGTGAGGCTGACCGGTATCTGTAGTTACCCAGGTCCTCCTTCTTGCCCTTTTTGAATACTGGAGTGACATTTGCTTTCCTCCAGTGCTCAGGCACCTCTCCTGTTCCCCAAGACTTACCAAAGATGATGGAGAGTGGTCTGGCAATGACTTCCGCCAGCTCCCTCAGCACTCGCAGGTGCATCCCATCAGGACCCATGGATTCATGGATGTCCAGATCGCTTCACTGGTCCCTAACCCAGCCCTCATCAACCAAGGCAAACTCCTCCTTTATCCTGACTTCCTCTGGGGCTCCTGAGAACAGCCTCCAGCAGCATACACAGAGACAAAGAAGGCATTCAGGAACTCCGCCTTCTCCATATCCTGTGTGACCAGGGCACCCACTTCTTTCATCAGTGGGCCTACATTGCCTCTAGTGTTAGTTTTAACTGAAATGCATTTGAAGAAGCCCTTTCTTTTGTCCTTGACCTCTCTTGCAAGGTTTAACTCCAAGAGTTAACTTCCTAGTTGCCTCCCTACATCCTCTGTAAACAGTCTTCTATTCTTCCCAAGTGGCCATCTCCTCCTTCCATGATCTGTAGACTCTCTTCTTCCACTTGAGTTTGCCCAACAGTTCCGTGTTTAACCATGTGGGCCTCCTGGCTCCCTTTCTTGATTTCCTACCTGTTGGGATGCTCTGGTCTTAATCTTGGAAGAAGTTGTCCTTGAATGTTAACCATCTGTCTTGAGCCCCTTTAACTTCTAGTACCCTATCCCATGGGATTTCCCCTAGAGATTGCTTGAAAAGGCCAAAGTTGGCCCTTCTGAAGTCCAGGGTTGTTACTGATGCACAAGATCCTGAACTCCACCATCTCATGGTCACTGCAGCCAAGGCTGCCCTCAGTCTTCACCACTTCAACCAGACCCTCCTTAGTGAGTATATGATCCAGCAGCATCCGTCTCCTAGTTTGGCTCATCCACCCTTTGCACCAAGAAGTTACTGTCAATGCACTGGGGGAATCTCCTGGACTGTGACTGGCTGGCTGGCTGGCTGAGTAGGCCTTCCAGCAAATATCTGGATAGTTGGAATCCCCCATGAGAACCAAGGCCTGGAATTGCAAGGCTGCTCTCGGCTGCTCGTCCTGATCAGGTGGCCTGTAACAGACACCTACAACAGTATCACCCATGCCAGCCTGCCCCTTAATTCACACCCACAAACTCTCAACTCGCTCCTCATCCGCCCATGGACACAACTCAATACAGTATAGTTGCTCTCTCACATAAAGACCAACTCCATCACCTTGCCTTGCTGGCCCTTTCCTAAAAAGGACACAGCCATCCACAACCACATTCCAGTCACGTGAGCTGTCCCACCACATCTCTGTAATTGCCGTCAGATCATAACCCCTTGACTGCACACCATATATAATATGAATACCTCTTTCCTCCTGCATTATTTTGTCCATCCTTCCCTCTCTTTTCTTTAGACTGCCTTCTTATTCTAATATGGACAAACCAAGAACTCCACCCAGGTTTCTTCCCTTACCCAACACGTCTTTTCTGGATTTCTGGTTCTCATTCACTGGCTGTTCAACCTTTTCCAACCATTACACAGGAGAGCACTGCCCCTCATTTACACTTGGCTGCAATCAAGGTTGGGAGGCTCTCTTTATGCCCTCAAACGAACAGCTTTTCTTCCATTGCTGGCAGACAGCCTTTTGTTTCCTAAAAATCCCTGGCCGCTGCAACCACAGCCACCAACAGTGATCAGTCACTTCTGCTTCCTTAGTTCAATTTCACCTGCCCACTCGAAAGAGAAAGCAATCGATGAAGAACACGACTGTGAAAGCACCCTTCGCAAAGTCATTATTCTCAAACAACCAGTGGAATTTGTTATGCTAAAATGTGAGAGTGCACAAGTATTTCTTAAAAGTTACTCGTTCTGAGTGAGAGTTAAAATATTTATTCGACGGACTGAGACAAATAAACCTCAGAAGCTTAATACCCAGATTCAACAACTTAAAACGTCACCTACATTTCACTACAAAATTTTGCATCCCCACTTTGCTGTGGTCTGACATTCTTCCTTCCTTAAAGTAATCGTGGCATATGTAAAACATCCTTATTCTTTGTTCTACTTAGAAGAGATACAAATCTAAACAGAATCATTACTATGTAGAAATCCAAATACAAATTATTAGATCAGATATGAAAATGTGATGAGGAAAGATGCTACTTGCATAAGAAAGCAAATAAATGCTGGTTCCTTGTAATACAGAAGGAAATTCCAAACATTTCTGTAATAAAAAACCAACACTTAATGATCCAGTGCATAATTTGTACTATGAATAATAAGTGAACCTCAACTGTATACTTGCTTTGAAATCTGAATTTTTTCTTCACAAGTATAACTCTGTACAGATCTGAATGCAATTTGAATTTCAGGTTCAAGGAGGATGTTAAGGAATATTCATTCCAGAAACACCTGTACCTTACTTGACACATAGGAATATAGTACAAATGCAGAAAAATCCAATGATTTGCAAAATCTTTAAAGGAAAAGTATCTGCTTAATTTCTGATCTGAAAATTAACAAAAAGGAGATGCTTGGAAACTAAAGAATTCACATCACAGGACACAGCAGCATAACTGGTGTGAAGACGGTGTGCCACGTTTGAACGTTAGAAGTGGGAAAACATTTATGTCTTAGATGTCAAACACCTTTTAAAATTATGCGCAATTAGACCTAATAAACATCACACTTCTTCTTCAAGTGACTGAACTTTGACTGTAGGCAATACATATTCTAATGCTGTGTTGGAGAGACATTTTGTAATGCCATAGCATATAAAGGCACAATCATTGTGAACTAACATCTCTGAAAGTTACAGAGTTGGGTGATGCAGATGCCGTATCAATAAACTGCCTATAATCTCAAACACAGAAAGACAGTCATCCCTCGATAGAATTATACTTTATTTCCTGGTTTATTCACGAGATACTAAGACAACACATTTATACTACAGACAGCACTGAAATCCTGCAAGGCAACTTTTTCTTCTTGCTCTTTATTTCTGAAGAACATTTGGAGAGGTAAAATTAGGCCCACCCAAAAAAATCTTTCCTGTTCACTTAAAATTGTTAACAAAGCGAAGAATGTGGTTTGTGTCAAAATTTCAAATCAGTTCACTCCCCTTTGTCGTTTGAGATATTTTTTTGAGATCAATATTTAATGATATATGAGGGACTCAAAGAAATCAAACAAAACCCCTACTGAATGCATTTAGCAGAAGTACTCCTCCATGTGCAACAAGCAAATAAGCAGATGGTGAATAGGTAAGTCCAGCTCTCTAATTCATTTCAAGGAGCAAGTCTGACTCACATCTGACCCTTTTTGAGGCTAACTCGGTTCAAGAAATACTATAAAAAGCAGTCAGGGTGTGGGAATTATGAGGAGAAGAGACACCATGGAAATGGAAAGATTACGATAAAACTCCAGATAGTAACCACGGAAGTTGATATCTCGTGAGTTTTGTCTGAGTGAGCTATTGCCTCGTGCCAGAGAATACGGATGCTCCGATGAACTGGATTCACATGGAAAGCCTTTCTGGGGACCAGCACAACTATCACGCACTTCCTACTTTCTGTCCGATTAAGGAGAAGGTGGGATAAACAATATTTATAGATGATCTGTACAACATTCCAAGAGCAAAGAGTTATTAAAATGTAGGTAAATTCACCTTGATCAGTGAAAAAAAAATATAATGCACCTTGCTTTTAAAAGACTACAGTGTAGAAGAGCATGGTACTGATTTGGTTAATACCAAGTACTTACAATATTTCATATAGGAAGCTTAATGCTACTTGATAAAGAATATTTAAGTATTATTTTTTGCTGCCAAAAATGATTTCACATTTTCAAATAGGTGACAAAATAAGAACCACATTGCCAATTTACTAAAGTTGTGAATTTTGTTTTCTAGCAAAGCAGAGAAAGGGCCCTAAATCACAGGTACATTGTAAAAATAAAGCACTGTAGATCTACAAAAGCAACAAAAAGTGAAGTCATCAAGTTTTCCTGTGAAACCACAGAGGTACAAACACCTACTGTGTCTTTGATTTCATTGAACATTTGGGTTTTGAACTGAGCTGGGCAAAGCACTTCTGGAAAACATCATAATGAAAAATTCAGAAATTTTCCTTTGGAAATTTTTCTTTTTAAAAATGGAGTGCTAATGCTAAAGAATTAAGCTCACTTGACACAGGATATTGTCATTAAAATCACTTAGCTATTTTCCACTCAGGAATTTGGCAAAATGTCTCAAAAGACAAAGTCCACGACTTTAGAAAGCCAAGCACATGCACCAGTTACTTGGCTGCATACAGCCAAGAGCGTACTAGTGGAAAGCACGTACAGTACTTTGCGATTAAGTTAGGACTGTAGCAATGTAAAAATAAGTCACTTGCAAAATATGATTTGAATACCTTATACTATCCAGCTGGGTCTTGAGAGGACTCGAGTCATTGTGCTGGGAGCAGCCACACACTCTCCCCTCCTTCACATTCCCCTAGGTAACAGAGAGCCAAGAAAGGCAAGACCCTGGGACAGGGAGACAGCTGATAACACAATCAAGCATGTCACATGGATCATTGAGGCAAAAAGTTAAGAGACACAGGCTGCTCTGATTGTGAGGATAACAGACAATTTGGCAGGTGTCCATTTATGCTGGAGAGAATGTCTGTGGCATTGGAAAGTAGAGTTGTATCTGAGGAACCCGTTTTTTTTCCCGAAACAAAAATTATAGAGAACTTCTGTAAGCCTCCAAAGACCACTTTCTCAGAGAATTCACTCCATGGAAGGAAGCTGGTACATGGCAAAATGAAATGAATGTATGTATAGCATACTGGGTCCTAAATGCACTTTAACTCTGTAAAGCTATGTCATTATGAAAAGCAGATTATTACTGATCAATGTGCTGTGGATACACGTTTGCTTTCTAGTTTGTTATGTTCTACTTCGGAAGCATCGGTTTACAATGGAAGGAAAATGAGTGTCTATCAAAAAAGTGCATCAGTCCAAATCTTTATTTTAACATCCAGGTCTCAGCCAACACAGCTGTTAGAAGACAGCATCAAACTACACGTGCATTCTGGGTGTGCAAACAGCACAGTAAATGGTCTCAGACTGATTCAGATTGTTATACCTGGGTCTGCCACGAGAAGTAGCTTTTGAACTAGAAAACGTGCAACCACGGGAGCACATATTTCATATTCTTTGGAGGCTTATTAGCACGTTTCAACAACCTGCCTGGGAAAACAAGGCTTGCTACAGAGAATAACAGTCAAGCCAAGAATGGGAGATAGTTCCACAATTCTGGCTTGCAAACCAGACAGGAACGAAGCATGTCCTTCACATGCCTGCCCAAACCTGTTTGTTCCCAGAGCTGAGGCAGCAGCGCTGCTCATAAACAGCTCTGAGTGGGGTAAGGACATGCAAACGCTAAGCAGGTTACATTTCTTTACCAAGCAAAGGAAATATTTAATGTTAAATACACATTGCCACGTCTCAGGGTATCACAGGCTCAGTGAAGCAGTGATCCTGTGAAAAAACCATTAAAGGGGGTAGGCTTTCTGAAATTTCTGGTTTTATTTATGAAATCGAGAAGATACGCTCCCTCTGAAAAATTCTCAACAGGCTCTGTTGTGAAAATGGCAATTTCTGATTCACTCAATTATTCAAATTTAGTAATAACCAAGAAGCTTTGTGTTTTAGTAGAAAGGGCTCTTTAAGCAGAGGATGATAGGAAATCTTTTCTAAAGTCCTGCAATATTTCATAGGACTTTGTGACTAACAAGCCATTATAGCATAATTGGGCATGCTGCTCACTGCTCAAAAAATAGTCTCATATTTTATCTTAAAGGGAAGAAATGGAAAAAAAAAAAAACAAAACTTTTCTCTGTGCTTTACAGTAAGATTGCAATAATGTATTCTGAATCCTGATACTCGTGCTCTAGACTTCTACTCATGCTAAGGCCCCAGAGGGAGAAGTCCACATGAGGGAAGATCTTGGTTATAATACATGCAAGCCATGCTGTTGACACATAGATAGCATCTACCTCTTGAAACAAGGAGTTGCACCATGCAATTACATAAACTACCTTTTGGAAATTTAGTCACATTATGGCAGGACTTGGCCACCTCTGCCAAGTAAGATTATGGATTGGTTTTGAAAAGATTATTTTTGTTTGTTTGTTTTTCATTTCAGTGAAACGAGAAAGCAGAAATGATGGCATTTCTCCACAGCTTGGAAAAAAAACGAGCTGTATTTTGTTGAGCCAAAGATAGATGGTGAAGAGTTTCCCTTTCTTTCAGATCAGGGACTTGGATGGGACCTTGTTGAGATCCATTCCTTGCCCACAAGCCATGTTCAGAGATAAATCTGACATGCAATACACTTGCATGAAATACTTCATGAGGCAGTAAACCAGACGGGATCCCATCAACCATGTTAGGTCAAGGTAGTCAACAGTAGTAAGACTAAGATAATCATACCCAGTCAGAAGTCATCACCCATTGGAGAGCCTTCCTAGAAATCTTTTTTCTGCAAAATTATTTTGCACAAGCAGATGTGTACACTCATCAAAAACATCGCATATCATGGCTTGCACTGAACACGTTCAGCAGTCTGAGGAACTCGAGGCCAGCAGGGTTTTGTTGTCTTGACCACAAGGAAAATGATTTGTTATGTTTTAATCTAGGAAGGCATGCAATTATAAAACTGACATAGGCAAAATGCTTTTTTTTGTTATAAGTTCACACCTTTGATGACTTTAGACAGCCAAATAGATTATAAAGGCATCTGCTCAGCTACTCAAGGGGTGTCTCCTCAGTCAAGGATCTCATGATTGGATCTCAAAGAAAATGTGTGGGTAGTCTTCAAGGAAAAGAGTCCCAAGGGATAACTGTTCAATTAGAAAGGATCTGACGCTGCAGCTGAATTCCTTTGCAATGCTATCTGATGTAGGTGACATGAGGTGCATATAATTGCAGGGCCATCCCCATTCAAATGCAGCATAAGGCCTATTTGTGGAACACACCTCATCTGCCCTCTACCCTAAAAATACCACAACAGGGCATGTCATAGGGTAGGAACTTAAATACCTTGTAGCATCTGTGTTTGGCAGAGTTGAAAGAAAAAGTAGTAAGACTAAGATAATCATATCCAGTCAGAAGTCATATACAGTCTGCAACACCCTGAAGAAACACAATGACTATAACCCTGAAAATGGGTTAATACACACCTCAAGAGGCCAGAATGAATCAGCACCTCAGAAGGCAACAATCCTCTGGCCACACTGGAACAGACTAATTCTGATCTATGAAAAGAGGATGTAATCCTCTGGATGAGACTGGTCCCAGTGAGTGGAAAAAGCATATCTAAACACCAGTGACACACAGTGGAGGCTGGGGAGGAAAGGTGACATCCATGGGCTTTCCTCATCAAAGAGCTCTCATGCTGAGCCAGCTCAACCTCAGGGCTGAAGAGCCGTCACGGTTTGCAGCTAGCAAAGCCAGCAGTATAACACGGCACTGTACAGCTAAGCCTTGACTAATACGTTTGAGTAATGCTTGATTTTTAGTTAAGTGATAAATGGTGTAGTAGGTTAGCATAAATAAATGCTTCTTTATGGTTCCTGAAATTTGCCAAAATATTCCCATCACAGCAGTCCCCAATTTCCTATTCAAAATAGCTGCTACACTTCCTGAATCGCCCATATCCGAGCCCCCCGTTTGCATACTAGTCCTAACAAATTACAAAACTTGTACTGGATTATTGCCAAAGTTGAGCCCAACGTGCTGGTTCAGAAATCCTAAATTCCTTCTTGCTGAAAAGAAATGAAAAACAATTCTTTTACTTTGGAGACAGGCAGGATCAGCTAACTATCTCTGGCTTGAATGTTGGATACAGACTCTGCTATCTCTACAAAGCTACTATCTCACCCAGGCAATCAGACAAACACATCCTCCGAGAACACATACCTGCTAGTCTGGATTGTACTAAAGGACAACCTTTCCAGCTCCTCTGTTCTCTCAGAGCAACAATGTGCACAGATAAAGACTATGCATCAATGCCCATGGGATCTCAGGAGTGCAAAGAATCCCTTTCATGTGGGAAGATCACAAAACTGACGCAAGCACAGCGAAGCTTTCTATTTAACGCACGAATTAAACAACCAAGACACAGAGGTCATTCTGATTTTCAGCAGCACCACGTACAAGCAGCAGCTGACCTAGCTGCTGAAGCAAAAAGTTCACTGCTATCTGTGATAAGGGGCATAAACACTTCTTTTCTCAAGAGGCTGGAAGCAACCCAGGGGCTGGCAATGCAAAGAAAGGTGTGTCACAAAGAGGTGGTTAGGTCTACAGGATGCTAGGCTGTGCAGAAGCATACAGAAAGTGAGTCTATGGAGTGAAGAGAGCTGTAGACACCGTGAAACACAACGATACGCAAAAGGCAGCTAAAATGGAGATCTTGGTGTACTGAAGACGTGAGCGTTACTTTTCCATGCATGTGGCACTGCATTTCTCTCAGTAGTGGATTGCCATCCCCAGAAGTAGTGGTACGACAGTCCCCCAAGTGTGGGGCGGTGGCTCTTTCTATTAATGCAACATGTTAGATGCGTAAAAAAGCAAACGCGTAAACCCGAGACAAACTCTCCTAAGCTCATGTTGCATCTTTCCAAGTGAAGACTAAGTGATGCAGTCAGTTGACTACAGGGAAGCAAGACGTTATGCAGCACATGTTCTTTGATAATGCCCTACTTTAGAATTAAAGAGCAGGTTGATTATGTTTTGAAAGCTACATGATCAAAGGAATTCAGAAAAAGCCTTCTGCACCATTTTAGTAGATGTTTCTATCAAACTGTATTAGGCCAAATCCTCCCTTTCAGTTTGAACAGTTTGAGCCGTAGCGTTAGTCTTCTACTCTTTAAATCTATTCATAAACAAAAAATAAAATCCTTCCTCAAAGAAATGACCACACTAACCCATTATCTTGTGTAACCAAGTGCAATCAAAGAGCCTCATTTACTTTATGTAAATGTCCTCTCCCTTTCCCAGGCCTAATGTTTTCTTATTCTCTGTTGTGTCACCTCATATCTAACCTAGATACAAAGATTGTCTGGGTGGAGACTCTGGGTAAAAAAGTCACTAACGACTAAAAAAATTCAGCACCTTAGTAACTTAAGATACTTTTGAAGTAAATAACCCGTTTCCTTCATTCTCTGTTTACGACGTTTTTTCAAAGTGTGCATGCAACATATCCAAACACGTCCACATTAATTTCTATCTATTTTCTTGCAATAAAAAAGTTTACCATTCTTTTTGATCTAACATCAAGACTGATTTTCAGGAGCCTAAGATGTTTAAAGCAGAAACGCATACAGCGTGATACTACAGAGAGAATTCCTTAATGCTTACAGCATTTCCTCAGCTACTGCTAATAAACCAGGCGCAAAAGTCAGAGTTGTTCCCTCCAAAGAGCACTGCTCAGTCTGACATTGTTTCCAGTTACGTTTTGCATTCAAAGACCGGTAGCGGAGAGCCAGCAAATGACAGCTGCCCCACTGTCAACGCGTCTTACAGCACAAAACCACAAGTCATGGCATAAAGGGGTTAAAGGGGGTGATGACAATGACAGGATTTTGGGGGGATATCAAAGCTCTCGGAAGCCCTTGGCAGTTTATTGCCAAAGTGCAGTCACATTCCCCTGTTTTGTTCTGTGGCTGGTTACAAACAGTATGATGCGGTTGTTCTTACTTCCACTCCACCTCTCTCCTGAAAACTACAGTACAGTACTGGCAAAAATAAAGGGAGACAATATATTGTGTACTAGGGCAACCTCAAAGATTCAAATACTGACATTCACTAAACAAATGTGAGAGGAAGTCTTGCCTTATATACTTTGATACAATAGAGTTTGATGGAAGAGATTTTCCCTCGTTGCTCTCACTTAACAAGAAATCTTTATGCATTGGCAGTCAGATTTCACAGCTAAAAAAAAATACGTGCCTTGAAAATGAGTGTCTTTCATCTATTTTCTTTTAGTGCACATCAATGAGTGTTTCATCTGAGATGCATCAGAATGTACACTAAGCTCTTAAACACATAAAACCAACTAGATCAAGTCTTTAAATTTGTTAACTTGCATCCGACTTGCTCCTTTATTTTACATCATGATTTCCTTTTTGTTTATTAATTCTACATGTACCACACTAAATCAGAATAAACTAGAGCTAATTTTTTCACAGGCCATTTTGTACCCCTTTCTCCTTTATCTCCTTACCGCTTTACATATTTCCAGTAATCATACCCTGGATAGGCAACGAGTATCTCAAATACATAAGCAGGAAAAAATGCAATTGTGACATTGCCATTGCTCCAGTACCAACTTAATTTCACACTTTCTTGGTTTTCAGTATTTTTCCCCTTCCCAATAGTCTCTTCCAACAGTTTTTCCTTTATTTACCCGCTGCAGAATCTGTAAAAGTTATCTCTGCAACACTTTTAATTTCTAAGTTTCCCATTCAGGTCCTAAGTACCTTTTATTAAGATGAAAGGATACTCCTATTCTTGAGCTTCCACATATTCCTTTTATATACAGTTCCTTTTACATACATCCAAAATATTGCTACTTAAGTCATTTCACCTCTCCTTTCACTTTGGCTACATGCAGCATACGCTTATCCACAGTTTGCTATTCACTTTTATTTAAACAAAGTAAAACTAATATTTTTTTCTCATCTCATATTGCATTAACCCATAATATCATTATAGCCGAAAGACGGATTAACTGTGTCATCAATCCAAGCATCATTCTAGTATTCAAGCCTTGTACCAGAAGTTGATATTATTATTACTATTACTATGATTATTATTTTAGCATGGTATCCAGCAAACGTTGTGCTACAGCAGCAGCATGTGTACTGATTACAACAGGCTACGGGAGGCCATAACCTACATCTATTCCATGGCAGAGATCTGCTGACTTTGGGGAAATGCTTCTTTCCTGCTCTAAACGTGAGTAAAGGTGAGGTAACATATGCTTCCCATGAAAGGGAAACTGTGAATCCAAGCAAAAGGAAGATGGAGGTTAAGTTCATAGTATAATTACACTGGTAGCTTCCAGAGGTTTGCAGTTTGCAACATTACAAAAGGTCATAGATCTGGCTTTCACAGTGAGTTAGGTCACATCATCTTTATTACCTTTGTTTCATAGACACATACTGCACGCAACCAAACTAACAAGAAAGAGGAGCCTCTGCTCTGCCACAGCACAGCCATTGCATTCCAGCAAGTCAGAAACTACCAGGTAAACAGCCAGGAGAACAAACCAGCATTTCTGAAGCTGTTTCAACAGCATCTCTTTTGATAGCATTGCAGCAGAGCACAAACAGCCAGAGCAATTTTATACAAGTGTTTCACCTAAGTGTTGGTGGACCTTTCCTACTGAAAAGCACTTGAAAGAAGTAGGAGGCAATTTCTTTATATACATTGATTATATAATTTGGTCTGTTTGTTGAAAGAGAGGAGGAGTTGATGACAGGGCCATCGTCGGTGCGACTTTTAAGTCTACAGCTCATCTCGGAAGCTCTTCATCTCTTTGCCTCCCTGATAGCTTCAACCATGCTCACAAAAAAGGGACTGGGCAGAAATCTGACATGCCTAGGTATTAAACGAGAACCCCAATGAGAGGCACAGTTAACAAAACACAGACATGCATTTCCAAACTTCAGATTTGACCGCAACAGCCCTAATGCTACTTGTGCTAATGGTGCTCCACTGTGGCTCGTCTGTAAGACAGGAAGAAATCTTACTCTCAGATTCATTCCTGATTTCATCATTCTATGCTTCGACAGTGGGATATGGGCTGCGTGAGCCCAGAGGATATAAAACTTGTGCTTAATACTTTTTACAAATTATTTGCTTCTAAGGATGACTTGTATCAGTTTTTATTTCAAGTCAGCATCTGTAACATATAAACACCTTTTTTTTTTTTTTTTTTTAATTACACACCTACTATATTTGTATATTCATCTTTCCCTACACTCAGTTCTTCAAGACCTCTCATTCCATTGCAGTCCTTGATGTGACCAGGGACAAATCACTGCATTTCCCATTCCCCATGCCATACTCAAACTTTAGGAAGGACAAGAAACTATCTGCATTTGAAATCTCTGTTTCTGCTGCAATTAGCTTTCCTAGAGATGGTGTTAAAAACTTTGTGTATGCCAAAAAACTACAAAACAGCTTTCTGCATAACAATTTTCCGACCCAGTGCATTCTACAGTGAGCACTAACATGTGAGTCTGGGAGTTTAAAAGTCATTCCTCCTCTGCCTCAAAGAAAGTCATTGATGGGTCTAAGTTGTACAAATGACAGCACACATACCTGTTACTGGAACAAAAACATGTAATGCAAATGCAAACTGCACACGGCAGAAAATGCTAAAAAAGACAGGGGAAGAAGGGTAAATCTCTAAAAGTGAAATACATTATTAAGAGGTATCTTTGTAATATATGCAAAGCTGTCTTTTTGACTAAGCTATTGACCAGGGAAAAAGGACTACAGGTCTTTGCTATTATAGCGTGCTGCCAGCTTTCAGCTTTATATACTCACTTCTCCGGTGAGATTTGAATATCCTAGTCCTTTGCCATTTTTACCCTCTCTCCCCAGCATTTGACTGAATTTTAAATGTCTAACACATTGAAATTCAGTGAATGAGATGGGATAGCAGTGTGCGGTGAATAATCAGCAGTGAGTAACATCCGGAAAGCACTTGTGTATTTCTTTCCTACTGAGAAAAATGTCCTAAAGAACATTTGATTTATTTACCCTGATGTTCTCCTTTCAGGGGCTGACACTGCTGTTGACTGGGCATTTATTTATGACCAGTTGGTACCAGGCTCTGTGGGTTTCATAGCAGAAAATGTGAAATTCATTACTCTTATCACACCACACAGTCCATCTTTTATGCATTATATAGTGTACCGATTTACCGCAGGTGTAGACTTGAAAACCTGAAAAATGAATATTTAATGGTTATAATATTATATATGCCTGCATTTTGTTGTAAGAAAAATGTATCAGTGTATTTTGCTGCACATATTGCATTATGTTTTCCTAACAGTCAGTTATTTGCAATAGTATTGTCCAGCTGTTGGTACCAGACATTGATTTCTGCTCTACCTGGCATTACTTCTACCAAATTCTTTCTAGTAAAAGAGGTTCTACTAAAAACAAGAAGAGCAAGATGACATCTCTTCAATCAGCAAAATTATTGAATCTGATAAAACAGAAGCAACCTCCCTTGAATCAGAATTAGTCTATTTTGGTATCTGTGCACAGGAACCGAGCTGTCATCTACTTTAAATTAAATAACCATCAGATTCAGAATACAACTTCAGCAGCTGAGTTCTGAAGTAAAACTTTTTCAATAAGAATCATTTAAACAGAAGAATTAAAAAGAAAGAAAAATCTCAATTTTGTTTCAGAATGTAATTAATGCAATGTTGTGATTGTTGACCTCAAATGCAACTTGCATGTATTTCTAAGCAAAATAGCTGACACACAAGTAAACACTTCAGCTTATACTCTAAACCTTGAAAGCACACAGTCCATCATATAAACTCTGCTTAATTCAGTTGTTTGTGTGTTATCACATGTTATTAAGATACATAAAACTTCTGTAATAAAAGTGAGCCGACTAACACTTCACATACCAGAGTTGATGTCAAGCATAAAAGGGCTCAGCCAACCTAGCATTCTTAATTTGCTAATCTATACCAATGAAATGAAGCATAAAAGGGAAAAAAGAAAGGGGGAACGGAGAACACACAAAACCTCCAAAGAAAATAGCAATTCAGTTACAAGATTTTCCATGAAACCATGAATATTTATGAAAAAGCTAGGAGGTTAGTTTTTTTTCCAGTTAGCTTCAAATATCTCCTTTAAAAGCTCTTCTCAAATATTAAGACACGTATTAAAAAAAATAAACTGTGCATATAAAAGAAGGCCAGAATGAAAGACACGCAGCTTTTAAGATAAGCATGCTTTCAGTGCAAGCATCTGCACTCAGAAAAGCATTTACACAAATTAACATATTTTATCTACTGTAAGGACCATAAAGCATTTCCAATTCAGCATATAATTTTTATTTGAATTGGAATGACAAAATCTTTAAGTGTAGCTCTAGCAGAAGATATAAGAAGTTGCAATGACCAAAGGCAACAGTGGGTTTCCCTGCATAAAGAAATGAGTAACAACCAAAAAAAAAGGTTTGGATATTTGCAGCAGAGGGAGGATGTTATTCTCAAATTCACAGAATCAGCTTCTTGTTGCCATGATGTTTTAAAGCAAATATAAGCCCTTTCTGGGTGAAGACAGAGCAAAAGGTTACACGATACACTACAATCCCTTCTCTAGAGACACGGCAATTCTGTCATCACTACAAGGGTGACAGATGTCATTACTCTTGGAGAATAAAATAATTAGAAAGCTACTACATAGCTATCAGGCACAGTGCTATGCCTAGCAAACAAGGTCACTCCACATTCAAAGCTCTACAGCCTTTGCAGATTAAGGCCTGCTAATACTTCAGCTGGTTCCTTCATCTACCAAAATTCGTATCGCAGTGCTTTGATACACGCCGCAGATAGGGTTGCTATGGCACAGCACTCACAGAGGCAAAGACTGCTCCCAGCACTTTATTTCATGGCTGCAAGGACCTGTCTTCCTTGATTAATTTTAAGTTAGTGATGAACATACTAATAAGACTGAAATAGGAAAAGCAAATTTAGGGAGCTATGTGGTGCTATGGTATACTTCTCTGCAATAAAACTTTCAAAAAAGAACTTTATTTCTCAGGTATGCATAGGAAGAATACTGAACTACCTTCTAAATATATAGTATGTATTTGTATGTATAAAGCATCAATATAGTGGATAATAAGGTACTTTTTCCACTCTACTTGTGCTTTGATGCACATGAGGTGTCTTTCCAAGGTGGGTTCTGTATCAGAAAAGGCATTTTCTTTGACATTAATGGTTACAGAAAATAGACTTGGTTAAATACATAGTGTCCAACATGTACTGTCATCCTTCAAAAAGACTTCCAAATAATAAATTGTTCTTTTCCCATGTTTATGGGTGGCATTTATCCCACCCTACCATCAGACACTTAATGAATATGCCTAAATTCTCAACCGGGCTGTCCCCCAGTGGGCGGGCAGGCAGGAGAAGTGTACCTTCTTCACTCACATCTGCAGACACCTAAATTCAGATCCCTCAGACAAGCATGCAAAGACAGAGAGCACGAATCTAGATCTTACCAGGCTAGTCTCCCCTGTAGACTCCATGTCCTCACCTGAATATTTTTAGGGAATCAAGATTTATTTATTTTTTTTCCCTGAGGCAGACTATAGCAGAGCTCTCTTTCACAACTCTGTCTCTCAAAGGGTTCTTAGTCAATCAGAATTATTATTTTTTTAATAACACAGGTGCATATGACATATGCACAGTAATCTCTCTAAAATCTATTGCAAATTATTCTAATGTCTATTACTTTTCGTGTACTTCATTGCTTCATAAGCACCGCTGTCTTACAGATTTAGAGATTTTTATTTGAATTTACAAATTGAGAGTGAAGATCCTCAGTAAAAGTAAAATCTGCCCCAAAATAGGGGAAAATACTGTCATGACGCTGCCATCACCTACCGCAGCTGAATCCTCAAAACTAGAACCTCCATCTTGAACCTTAAGTCAGAAATCCACAGTCTGGACCTACGCAAGAAACCTTGGCAGCTGCACTGTCAAGCAAAAAAATCTCACTGAACCAAGTCTGAAATGATACCAGTAATTTGTTACCCTTGCTTAAACAATGTGTAGGAGAGAGAAGGCTCTCAGTGACTCAACATGAAGGCAAACTGGCACTGTATTTACCGGTTGTCACTATCTGGAACTCCAGAGTAATAAATGGATGAAATGCAGCTCATAAAAATATTCATATGATGAAATTTATGGCTTACATTAAAGCATGTTTAACTTGAAAAATGACTGTGTAAAGCTCAAGTGATCTGTTCCCCGTGTATATTCACAGTCATATCTATTTACTTTGGAGCTGCGTGTTTAAATTTATTTCTACTTGTGCATAGCCAGACTGTGTGCACATCCCAAACAGCTGAAACTTTTGCTTTTTTTCCTGCTTTTCTTTCTGCCTTTTTTTTTTTTTTCCTCCCCTAAACCACAAGTAGGTACCGTATTTCAAATAGAGCCTTGTACAATTCAATATTTTGGACTGTAGACACAGCCAGACCCTGCGATAGACAGTGCAAAACTCCCGTCCCCTGAGCTCTGCAAAGCCAAGGCGTAAAGAACGGGCGAGGTTCACCACTGACCGTGGAAGCGCTCAGCCTTGCAAAGCCTGGCTTGCCGAGAGGACTGTACCCAGAGCACAGGTTCCCCTTCCCTGTAACACACTGCTTGCATGGGAAGAGACGTGGAGATCCTCTGTGCACAACACAGCTGGCTGGGACCGCAGAGGGAAACATGAATATCAAGCCATCTTTGCCCACGCCGAAGGCTGCTGGGGAAAGGAGGCAGCGAGAGGAGGCCGGCCACATGAATCGGCCTGCGCAGGCAGGGCCAGCTGCCTGCTGGTTGGGCAACCCAGCCTAAAGCTTCGACCAGAAACATATTGCGCAGATGC
>WTSP01013353.1:23342-43452 GCA_025331215.1 Actenoides lindsayi | reverse complement strand
TTGTCCTCGCCCGTCGCTGCTACCTGTTCTTTTTTTATGATTCCCGCCACCCCCCAATTTACACGGGAGGTTTCCATCTTTCCCCCCCCGCCCCCTTTTCGCTTTGGAATTTTTTCCCCCCCCCCCCCCCCCTCTCAGTTGTGCTGACACAGCTGTTTGCAGAACATCCTACAAAACTGATCGCTGGGGTAAAACGAAAACACCGCCGTTTCTCTTCGGAGGGATATTTTTAACCTGCAACCTCAGAAGCAGTTGGATCAGCAAACCGGCGAGAGCGGCCACTGCAGTGCGAGGAGAGTAACGAGCACTTTGGGAATGTGAGAAAGAGCTCAGCAGGAACCTCTCAAACAGCCCTTCCTTGCCAAAAAACCGTCTCATGCAACCAGACAACGATCTCCTCCTGACTCGCGCTCGGTGGAATTCTTGAGATGAGTGTGAAATGCCCCAAAGCCACGCTCAGCACTTTCTGTGTATCGCTTTAAGCAAACAGAAGGTGGAGAGAGTCTGCACACAAGGAAAATATTGTTTGGAGTAAAATCAAGGGCCATTTTCGAATGCATTTTTTAAAGTCCAGTGTATTTTGGTATAAAAACTAACAAATTCTAAGAATATTACCTTTAGAAATAGCAAAGGTCTTCTCTCAAGTCCAAGGAATGGCACTGCAATTTAAATTACCCACACTGGTGGTTTTGTGTCATGGAATTCTGGTTTCTTTAAAGATCAGAGATGTTTTTCACTCACCTTCTATAGGTATGTGGCTGATCAGGAACACCTAAAAGGCTCTTACAAGATACCACCTTTCTTGCCCCCGAGCACATCAACAGGCTCTGCAGCCTCTGCTCCTGACCTTCTCAGGGGTCTGGTGGCAGGTACCCAACACCAGCTCTGGCATGGTGCAGCTGTAACCTGGGATGAGGCTGCTAGAGAAGATTTTTGTGAGCCAAAACTGGGAGATGCCTCAGCAGGGACTCAGAAACAGTGCTGATGTTCAGTCCCTCACCCTGGGTCACGTCTGAGCCGTGTTCTGGGTACATCTGTGCCCAGGCTTGCACCTCGCTGCTCCCACCCTGCTGTCCCAGCTGCTTGGTCCGGTAGCATCAGTATGGATGGCATCTGGGCTCTGGGCTGGCCCAAGCTCACCCAGCACGGGCACAGTGGGACTGCACCCTGCAGCAAGGCACTGCCACCCGCTGCTCCCAGCTGGGTTGCCCTCCCCATCCACCCCTGTCCCGCTCTGACAGCGTCACATGCCGGGGTCCCCAGGAGATGCTGATCACAAGGAACTTCCCCCCAGACTGAGATTTTATAAAACTCCAGTGTTTTGCAGCTTGTCAGGCAGGACCAGTGAGGCAGTGGATATGGTAGGACAGTGAGCAGGAGGAAGCCCAGCCTCTCGCTGCGTACAGCACTTCCCAGAGGCACGCTTTAAAGAACAGGACATGGGCTACCAACCTGGCAGGGATACACTGTGACTGAAAGAAATAGCTGCTCTGTTCACAGCACGTTTGGCTAAGGATCCGCGCTGCTGCGGGTGATGCTGCTGTCAAGAGACCTGTGGTTACCCCCTTTGCTTTGCACCATCTATTTTATAAGTTTCTATTTTCCAGAAAGGCATCTACCACCGATGGGTGAAAAATGATCTTGATTCAGTTACTCCTCGAAACCTTCCCACACTGGAACAGAGCTTAGAACATAGTCCGGTGTAGCGTTCGCCGTATTCTCAGCGGGGATGTGATGGAAGATCTGTGTCCTTCTGCCACCAAGGAGGCAGAGTGATCGACCCATGTCTTCTCTGACAGGGGTCAATCACTTCGTCTGACCACTTCTTCTGCAGAAGCCGAGCGATTTCCACCAGACCTGCATCCAGGGTAAGGACAACTCCTCTGCTGTGCTCTGCGCTGGCTCAGGATGGTGAGGGAGCCGGTGCCACCAGGCGAAGCTGCTTCCTTCTGACAATAGACTTGAGAGATGTTGAGATCTCTCTGTAGCGGAGCCCGTACAGAAAAGGGAATAAAACTTTAGGCAGAATCATCAGGACATTGCAGACCGTCAGGGAGAGCCAGATTCCCGTCTGCAGCCTGATGACCGCGTTACTGCGCAGAAGTGACTCTACAAGAAGGGCCAAGAGGGGAAATAAGTGAAAAAAAAACACAGTGTTGTGCATTAAGAATGTTACACTGGCTCTGGAGCAGATGCTCTCCCATATACCCAGCTGTTTGGTTTTAAAGTACAAAACAGCGTAGCAACAGAATATTAGAGACAGGCAGAGAAGGACAACCACGGTAGAAACCCAGAAACAAAGTTTCACGGCGTCAGTCCCATTCAGAGTGAACATCAGTATTACTGGAACCGAGCACGTTTCCAGGACACAGGGCACAAAGCTGTGTGTGCTCCATAGCGCCAAGAAGAAAATCCCAGACAAAGCCCCAGAACACATCCACAGTAAGATAATCATTTTCTTAGCTCGTGAAGGAGGCAAAATAGCCACGTAGCGCAAAGGAAACAAAATGGCTATGTACGTGTCCAAGACCATGGTGGCAGCTGTGAACAACCCTCCACAGAAAGCGACTGCCAGCAGAAATAAGTGGAGGACACACGCTTCCTTGGGGAGCTGTACGTGTGCTGCGTTGAGAGCAGCTGACAGGGTGTAGAACAGCAGGTAGATCAGATCAGACAGCAGAGCGTTCCCCAGCAGCATGTACCTGGTTTCCTGGCGGATGCTAAACCTCGAGAAGATGACAAAGAGGATGGTAGGAATGATGAGGCTGGCCGCCACGAGGCAGACAACCGGAGGGATTAAAAACATCTTCATGTTTGTGCTGGGTGGGCTGAGAACCAATTCCCTCAGAAAAAAGTGCAAAGCAGCATCATCCGGATTTGAGGAGGCGTTGAACTCGGTCTCCCTGCGGTGAAAGGCGGTCGCATTCGCTCTCCTTGCTGGAGCACAGCCAGAGAGGTCCATTTCCTTAGGGGTTTGGGGATGATTGTTTGATTTGGAGAAAGCAAGATCTTCTTCACTGAGTCCTTAGAAAGGCAAGTGAAGCACAGGATGCAAAAAGCCCATGGAAGCGAAGAGTTTTCTGTAGCCAATTCCACCAGCTCTTCCCAAGGACAGGGGGCTGAAAGTTGGAAGTGAATCCTGTGGTACCAAAAGATGTTTTTGCCTAAAGTGGAGCTTTTCTTTTCTTCCTGCCAAATCTAATGTCTAGAAAAGAGAATGAAGCTTTGTGTGCTTTTAAAAGAAGTCCGAATCCCTCCGCTAGCTCGTTGATCAGAGATGAACGGGTTGATCACCTTCAGTATTTTGAGTTTGTTCTCCTCAGCCCCAAGGAGGCAGACGAAATATTCGCTTGTTTAGACAAATACAGGTGATGATGCAGAACAACAACCCACGTGTGCTGATGTGGGAGAGTCGTAAATGTGATTGGGTGGTGCTTTATGCCAACTCATGGGCAACGACACCATCAGATCGAAGCCATCAATAAAAATTGTATCACAGCGGCTCTAGCGAATTAAATTATTTACAGATGACAAACATTTTTGCTTCAGTGAATCAAACGACGCTATTTATCGATGATAAGCCTTGCCTTGCCATTTTGAATACAGAAATAGTGGATTCTCATCTCTTGCAGCCTTACAGTCAGTCTGTCTGGGGTGAGTGACACAGGCTAGAGCGTACCCAGCACGCTCTGCACCAGACCTGGCATTTCCAGGGTCCATTTGGAGACCAACTCCTGGCTTGCTGGCCAGCTGCTGCTGCACTGTATTGTGTTCACTGTCAGATCTCAGTATCAGAGCTGGGGGTGCAACGAGAGAGTTGTGAAGGATCTGGACTGCAGAGAAGGAACAGAAAACAAAGGGAAAAGGAACTGACCCAAAAACCTCATCTTAGAATCACAGAATTATTATGGTTGGAAAAGACTTCTGGGATCATCAAGTCCAACCTTCATCCCAACATCTCCCTAACCACTCGACCATAGCCTCAAGTGCCACATCTAGATGGTTTTTGAGCCCCTCCAGGGATGGTGACTCCACTCCCTCCCTGGGCAGCCTGTTCCATTGCCCAACCACTCTCTCTTGCTGGGTTTAGGAGTTCTTCAAGTTCTTCCAGACATGGCTTGGTTAGAAGAAAAGCTGTTGGGTTTTGTTTTTTTTTAAAAGGCTCAACATTGTCTAATAAAGCTTTAGTTTCAATCGAAAAGACCATATTGCTGCAGTTGTTCATCATCTTGTGTGGTGCACAGTGGGCACAGCAGCACTTTATTCGTGGTCCATGCCTCATGCAGTTGCTTCACACCGCAGCTGCTGCAACATCATCCTGCTGTTTACACTGGGTGTGAGGAGCAAAGACAAGGGATCTGCAGGATCTGCAGCTTTGTCAACTCCCAGCTTGAGTTGCTCTTCTCACTGGTGGTGCAGGGGTACCCCGGAGCTTTTTAAGTAACGGTAAATATCAAAGGATTGCTCCCAGTATTTGAGAAGAGAGTGTGCTGAAGGCAAAGGTCTAAGAAAATAGTCAAAATCTGTGGAACCTGCTGCCTGCTTTGGCTGTTTTGATGTTATAATAGTTATATAGGTGACTACAAATAAAACTGTCTAAGTTCAGACAACTTTTCTGTCAATCCTGACAAGCCTACCAGGACTTCCCACGTCCTCCAGTGCGGTCAAATCTTTAGCTGTTGTTTCCAATACGATCTTCCTTCTCCTCTCGAGTAATCTGGATTCTACTACCTAGGCTAGGAGAGCAGAGGGAATGTGGCTCTTCACTTAACAGGCCATTATTGTAGTCATTACCTCCCCAGCACGACCAGCACAACCCGTGGGACAGCCTCACTTGCTGTGCCATGGACAGGCTGTCTGGGGGCACGCCAGGTAACAAAGCAGCCACGAAGCTCAGCATCGGCCATCGAATCCTGTGCACCCTTCATTTCCTTACGCTCTGACAGCTGGCATCCACGGACCTGTACTTTAAGGCAGTTTGTCAGGCTGCACCATATGGAACAAAGGGATAGGAGGAAAAAGCAATGATAATTTTAAGTAGAGCATTTCAGTTGCTATAGTGCCCGGGTAGGCAAAACAGAAGGTGATTATTTTTGCTCACTCACCCAAACTCTTAATTCCACTATTTTTTTGCAAAATGGAAGGGAAACGATGAAAAGCCAAGCGTGTGCCAATCACCTGCACCTACTAACTCAGGGTTCTGTTCTTGGTGGAAGTGTTTGCTGCCTCCCAGCATTCCAAGGATGTCCTATTAACGGGCAGATTGTCTCCTGTCCATATAAAATCAGAACTGTGTTTTCCACCAGCCGGGTAGGATTAAGTGTGAACAAACAGAGGAGTTCATTGTCACCTCAGCTGCACACGTCTGGCTGATAGAAAAATAACTGCAAATATAACATACAATCATCTACTGCCATTTATAGGAGTGACTAATGCAGCCAAGTATTTCACAGTGATGTGCAAACATACATCTCAAGGGGTTGTTTATATATAGTTTATATATATATATGTATATATATGGAACACCTCTCTTATAAGGAAAGGCTGAGAGCCTTGGGGCTGTTTAGCCTGGAGGAGAGAAGCCTGAGAGGGGATCTGATCAATGTTTACAAATATCTGCAGGGTGGGTGTCAAGTGGAAGGGTCCAGGCTCTTTTCAGTGGTGCCCTGGGATGGAACAAGAGGTGATGGTCACAAGGTGAAACACAGGAAGTTCCACCTCAACATGAGGAAAAACTTCTTCCCTGTGAGAGGGACAGAGCCTGGCCCAGGCTGCCCAGAGAGGTTGTGGAATCTCCTTCTCTGGAGACTTTCCAGCCCCCCCGGATCTGTTCCTATGTGGGCTGCCCTGGGTGACCCTGCTCTGGCAGGAGGGTTGGACTTGATGATCTCCAGAGGTCCCTTCCAGCCCCCACCATTCTATGGTTCTGTGACGCAGAGATGCCCCAGCCCTGCAAACCTGACCAGGACCCAGCCAGCCCCAGCTGTGTGGGGAGCACCTGAGCAAGGGTGCTATGACCTGAACTGCAGGGGCCGAGCTGGGGCTGGCACAATAGGCACGGTGACAGCTCACGTGCCATCTCTGAGTGGCATTTGAGCTTCCCGAGCGGTGGCCCAGAGCACCCACTGCATCTGCAGAGAGCAGTGTCACCTCAGACCTGGCTCACTCGCAGGTGGCAGCTCTTAGGTGCAGCAATAAGGAAACCAGCTGCAAGCACATGAGATGTTTTTCTTGACTGTCACATCTTTTTGACTTTCATTCACTGATGCCTTGCCCTCTTCTCTTGTTCCTTACTGCTCCCCCCCTGAACGGGTGCCTGCCTGCAGGGAGGTAAGTGCCTTTTCTTTCAGGACCTATCTCGGTGCTACTCTGCAGTTGCTTTCAGTTTGTTTTCAAAGGGATTTTGTTTTGTTTTTGTTTTTTCCCTCCCCTTTCCCCTAGAGAAAATCCAAGATCACAGCCTCACGCAAACTCTTGTTGAAGGTGAGTCCTGAGGGTTGGAAACTCCCTGGGGTTTGTCTTGCTGGGGAAAAGGAGCCGGGGTTGCAGTGCGTGGTCGGTGGGACAGCGATGAGGAATGGCAGAAGTATGGGCCTAGGGCAGCACCTCCTGTTCCCACCTCTTGTCTTCCCAAACAGCCTCACTCATGTGGGCTTTGTGGTCCACGCACCAAACAAACCTCCCCTCCCCTCTGCTTTGCTAAGGTGGGGAGAAACTCAGATGCCTTCAGCTCTAAAGCCACAGACCTTGTGTTTGTGCACCAGCACAAGCTTGGGAGCTCCCGGTGTTGGGGCTTGGGAAAATGATTTGCTGCCACAGCAGAGCAAACCGATGCAAAGAAAGTGCTGATGTCAGCATCCATCGGGACCACCAGAGCCGTGTGGTACCTCTGCCTGTGCTGTTCCCCCTGCCTTCGGGTTCACCACACAAAAGGGGTCGGGATATTTTGATGTGTGTTGCAGCAGCACGGTGATTTTGGGAGGACACCTACAGCAGGGAGGAGGTTTGGGAGGCAGGCAGGACTGTCCCACCCTACAGGTGTTGCATCAGGAGGCTCAAGGGGAGCAGAGAGACTTGTCTGTTCACACTACTGCCATTTGCTTATGCTTGTAGAGTTTGATGCTGGCAAAAGCAAAGGAGGAGTGGGACCAGGAGATTGTGGACAAGCAGTCAGAGAAGGAAAGATACCTGGCTGAGCGGATCACACCGCTGCGCACCAGTGGGCTTTCCTTGAGCCAGCTCCAGGTATTTCTCAGGTCCGAGGGGGGGGTGAGCTCCTTGGGAGCATGGAGGGGCATCTCTCACTGCTCTCCTGTTGTGCTTGTCCCCCAGGACCTGTGCAGGGAGCTTCACGAGAAGGTCGAAATTGTGGATGAAGAGAGATACGACATCGAAGCGAAGTGCAACCATAACACTCGGGAGGTAAGAGGCAGGATGGGCTGTTTGCTTCCACGTTACCTCCCTCCAGGTGGTAGCTTGGGCCTCAGTGAGGGTCTGTCATGGGCTGGGCTGAGTTTCGATGAGGGACACGCATCAAGGTTATTTAAGGGTTGGTATTTGCTCTGCAAGGTGTCACTCAGCACAAGGTTTATCCTTGCCTCAGGGTACTCAAACTGTCCACTGGGTCCACAGACATCCTCCTCACTCTCCTGGTCACCCACTGTGGGTCTGAGAGCTCCTCCTCATGGTACGGCTGCCATATGAGCAGGCTGGGACCAGGCAATGGCAACAGCTCTGTGCTCAGGAGGACAGTCCCTTGGTGAAGGTGGTCCTCATGGCTTCCGGAGAGGCACAGACCCCTCTGGGGCTTGGTGTCAGAGGAGACTCCTGCTTCACACAGGAGCTTTTCGTGCAAGGCAGCCATGTGATGACCTCCCCCTCCTTTTCCTTTCCTCAACCTGCAGATTAAAGATCTGAAAATCAAAGTGCTTGATCTCCGGGGAAAGTTCAAGAGACCTCCCCTGAGGCGAGTCCGTGTCTCAGCCGATGCCATGCTGAGGGCTCTGCTGGGCTCCAAACACAAGGTGTCCATGGATCTGAGAGCCAACCTGAAGTCTGTCAAGAAGGAGGACACAGAGAAGGTGGGTGACTCTTCCTGAGGACAGAGATGGTGACACCAAGTAGGGATGCCCTTGGCCTCCTCCAAGGTCCCCTGTGAAACTTGTGTGGGTTGTGCTCATCCCTTGTGAGCCTCAGAAATAGCACAGGTCAGACTTTGTGAGGCACTGCCCATTGTGGGGTGTGGTAGGACCACGTGGGAGCAGTTCAACTGGGACAGGTAACTGGTGGACTACAACAAGTGAGATTTAGGGCTGCGTCCATGATGCTCCCCCCTCCCAGAGCATGTGGGGGTCTTTCAGCTGGGGCCTCCTTGGCACGTCTCTTGACACACACTCACAGAGAGTTTGGTCTTTGGTCTTCTGGTGAATCAGACAGGCTCCTGTTCAGTGCAATCACACCTGGAAAACACCCAGGAAACTCCCAGACCCAGATTAGATAAAACAGAGCAATCCCAGCAAGTGTGCTTGACTGCAGATAAACTGCCCAGTTAACACCAGCTTTGCAGAGAGGGGAAAGTCTCAATACCAGAGTCAGAGAATGATGCGCAAACCTGCCTGGAGCGTGCAGACACCCCAACAGCAAGAACTGAGGTGCTTTCCTAGGGCCTCTCCCCAGAGGGATTTTACCCTTTGGTCCCAGCTCAGCAGATTGGATGAGAATCTCAAGTTTCAATTACTTTCCCTTTTTTCCACCCCCGCCATGTTGCCTCTAAAGCACATTGTCAGTCCTTTGGATAGAAAACTCTATTTACAGCCCTCAGCACCAGGCACTGAAAAGATCTGAGTTTATCCGTGATGTCGTGAGATGGTTTTGGGGCACGGCTTGTAATCTATGAATGCTTGTGGGTTGGCAGAGCAGGCACCTGGGCACGGTCCCAGAGCTGCTCGTCACCTCCTCTGCCTGTGCTGGAAGTGGCTGCCGGGCTCTCGCTGTCACACCAGCAATCCCAGGCCCCTCCAAGAGCTCAGAGAAGGCGGAGGTGGGTTTTGTGTGGGCTGGGAAGTGTTTTTTGCTTACCTTTGCCCCAGTGTGCTGGTGTAAACCTGGAGTAAATCCTGTGTGCTGATTTCTTCCTCCTCAAGAAATTTTCTGGGATTTTTGTGCCTTCTAGGGCATTAATGCAACTTAGCCAGGCTTTGGGGGGGGTTACACACATGAAGCCAAACCTTCCTGCAGAGGTCAGGCTGCTGTTTGCCATCTTCCCAGTTAGCTCCGTGTGCAGGGACACACGGCAGAGGTGGCACCAAGGGAGAGGGTGTTCGTAGCCCAGCAGCTGCCTTCCCTGTGCTGCTGTGTGCCGGGGCCAAGGGTTCTGTGCAACGGGGTGGGACAGCGTGGGGCTGTCGGTCACCACGTCACACGGCCCCTGCAACCCTTGTCCCTGCCCCTCCTGGCAGGAGCGCCCCGTGGAAGTGGGCGACTGGCGCAAGAACGTGGAGGCCATGTCGGGGATGGAGGGGCGGAAGAAGATGTTCGACGCTGCCAAGTCGCCCACGGGCCAGTGAGAGGTAGGGGACTGGTCATCCTCCCCCTATGACACCCTGTGCTCCCTGCAGCATCCCTGACCTGTGCCCGTGGCCGCGCAAATGCAGAAACGTCCCCCACTCATTACAGAAAAAGGCTTCACATGCCCCATCTCCCACCCCACACTTGGGACGGGTGCTTGTCCCGCACCTCCCCACCATGGAACCCCTGCCAGCAGCTACCCTCCCCTCCCAGCTTGTCCTCCCTGGCTCTCCAGGGTCTGCTGCCCATTCCACACTCACCCTGCACCACACCACACGGGCATCGCTGGCACCAAGTTCGGGCTGCTGAAAGCAGCTTGCAAACTCCTCTTCTGCCCCACTGCTCTGCTCTGTTTCTTTCCCACAGGAGCATCGGGAAGAAGAGCATCCCCACCTTGCTGCCTCCCTTTCCCTTGCTGCCCCTCCATGCTCTGTACACCCTTACCCTGAGTCCTCCACTGAGCTGTAACACTGGGACAACTGTGTGGGAAGGAGGTCTGAGCTTCTTCCAGCACGGCCATCAGCCCTGCTCCTGCACAGCCCCGGCACAGTGGCTCACCTGTGGCACCTGCACGGGCCATTCTGTCTCCAAGGGGCCACTGGCCACCTCCCTCCCCTCCCATCACTGCAGAGAGGCCCCGGAGACGGCTGCTGGTTCTCCCACTCCCTCATCTTCTGGCAGGTGCAGCCTGAGCTGTACCCACGTGGCTGCACATGAATTAAAGGATGGTCTCCTGGGCAGAGTGCCGCGTGGGCTCATCACTGTGGGGCTACTGGCCAGGGGAAAGTGCTGGTCCACAGCCCAGAGTGGGACCAGAGGGTCCTTTCCTGCCACTCTGCCATGTGCCTGTGCTGGTGCTCAGGCCAGCATCATGCTCTAGGATCAGACTTGTTTTGGGCTTGTTTCCCAGCCCTCTGGCTGCTCCCTGGTGTCCCTGGTGCCACACCAGCTCTGCTGAGACCCCTCAGTCCCATTCATGGGCCACTCCACTCACCTTTCAGGTACCACAGCCCTCACTGGGCTCCAGAGATTCACCAGTCTCCCAACCAGAAAGGCTTGGGGGTCAGTGTGGACATGGCTGTTTGCCAGCTCTTCCCACCCCTCCTTCTCCTTTGGTTGTGGAAAAGCCTTCAGAGCTTGCTCACCATGGCACCTGCTCTCCCACCAGCTGCCCCAGCACAGGCACCAGAGCTGTGGGAATTGGGGCAGCCCCATTTCAAGGCTTAATTTGAGCAATGTTTCAAGAGAGCAGGAGATGAATCCATCTTCCAGGCCAAACGCCTCAGGGCTTCCCCACTAGTTCTGTCATTTTCTACATCCCAGCCCCCCAGCCTTCAGCTGGGAATGTGCCAGCTCATCCCCACAGCACGGCTGGAGGGGACAATTGGTGACAATTTGCACCAAATTGGGTCTTCTGCCTGGTCATGCTGCAGGAGATGCTGAGGCTCAGCCTCCCCAGGGTGCTCTTGGTGGTAGAAGCAGCAGTGTCTTTCCATGTCCCCACGGTATCCAGAGGAATCACAGCACCCGTGGTTTCCAACCCGTGCCACGCTGTGGGTGTTTTGCAGCACACCCCATCCCTCTGCAGAGCTCGTAAAACACAGAGGATGCTATAAACTGGAAGCCAAGTGCAGGTGCCCAGAAAGGCACCAGGGCTGGAAAGAAACAGCACCAAAAATGTGCGTGGTCTCCAACAGAGGTCGATCTTCTCAGAAAAATGTTGCATTTCTTTAGGGACGGGGAAAAGTGGCCCCATGCAATGAGTTCTTGCAGCGCTTTCTGCAGCAGGCTCAGGTGGCTCAGCGCAAGCAAGGGAGAGCCACAGTAGTGAGGTGGGATTGGGTTTGGGTTCCAAACCACAGGACAGATGGATTGCTCTGGGCATCACATCCCCTCCTTTGGCCAGTCCACGGATACTGAGCTGAACTGCTCACCCGTGTCTGTTGGCAAGGAGGGCTAGGGCAGATGGCAACTGATGGGAACACATTTCTAGCATGGTTATTAGCACACGAGCTGCCACAACACCCAGCAGCTCCTTCATGGAGAATTTAAGACTCAGTATGAAAACTCTTCCCAAAATCAGGGTGGCTGTCAGCTGGACAATACACATTTTCTCCTTTAGCAATCACAGATGCTCAGCCTTTTTCTTTCTACCTGACCCTCCATCCTCCTCAGCATCCCACTAATGGGGTCAGGTCCACCCCCTACAAGACTGCAGTGGTTGTACGGCACACAGAGCCTTTTCCACCCATTTTTTTTCATTCCAAGTTTCATGTGATGGAGCAGCCACAGCCCAACACGGTGCCAGGATTCTCTGACCGCTTGTTGTCACCCTGCACACCTCAGGACATGCTCCCGGTAGGCACAGCCCTGAGAAGCGAGTTTCCCTCTCCACCAGCCCAAGCGACTCCACTCCCAGAGGTGTTGGGGGATAATCTGTGATGAGACCCAGGGTGCTGCCACGGCCTCACCTGCCCCACCACTGGAGGCAAAAGGTTTTGGTGACGAGCTCGCCCCTCCGAGCTCGCTGCCCAAGCGGGAGCGGTGCCGAGGCAGCGTCCTGGGATCTCGCCGCGCGCTATCCCCAGAGGGAACTCACACACTCGGCAGGCATCCTGGCAGAGGAAGAAAGGTGTGTAGAGACAGCTAATAACTGTTACCTGACCAACAGGTAGAGCTGGAAAATGCAAGAGAGGTTTCGCGGAGACAAAGGCTTCTTCAGACCTGGGACAGAAGCAGAGAGCGGTGAGCTGTGTCTGGGTCGAGAACAGTTGCCCTGAGCTTAGTGCAATTATGCTAATTTGGTAATTAAAAAAAAAAAAAAAAGGGATGGCATTTGTGGATTAGTGAGGGATGGCAGTGAGATGAAAGGCACCGTGGGTGCTGTGGGATCAGGCTCTGGTCGATTCTCGGCAGCCAGCAGGTGCCCATGCCCAGATCATCGTCAGATCCTGGGCACCAAGGCACCCGAAACTGCTGCAGAGCAAAACCTCGGGGCTCCCCAGCACGTCTCTGCAGCCACAGAGAGAGCCAGCCAGGGTGTCCTCGGCCAGGCCACAGAGCCCACGTGCTCTCATGGTATAGATGACTATAGATGACTCTACTTGGCTGCCTTGTGATTTAGATGGGGGGGGGGAGAAAAACCCAACCCCAAATCTCTTCGCTCTGTAAGTTCCCCTAGTTTTTCAAAGCACGATGCTCCCCAGTTACCATGTCCAACTTCCATCCTTCTCTGGTGGAAAATGACATTGATTGGTCAGGGGAAAACAAAGTTTTATGGATTTTAGTTTTATTAGAAATAGGGGAAACCGTCCATCTCTTTATAGGGATTGAATCTTGAGGAGAAAAGGCAGCTGTCTGCTCTGAATATGAGGCACTTCTGGTTGGCTTGGGGGATTGGGAGTCAAGTCTTCTCCTCTACCTTTGCTCTGGAGATGCTTCTGTGGTTCTGGGTCAGCTGAGACCCCAGCTCTACCCTGGGTGGGATGGGCAGGTTGAACCTTACATCCCAGGATGTGCCCAGCTTCCTCTTGCTCTGGGCCAGCTCTGCAGTCCCACTCTTGCTTCCCTCTTAGGTGGCAATAATCTCATTGTCTTCTCTCCACATTGGAAGGGAATCCAATGGTAATCCCTTTTTACCAAAAATTCATCCCAAATGGGGGACTTGAAGACTCGGAGTGAAGCTGATCCTGGAGCAGTTACTAACGAAATGGTATTTAGTTCCAGAAGAAATGCAAGAATCAGTCCTGTCTCCTCAACCTGAGCAGGGCCCTGTCCCTACCATCCTCCAGGTTGCTCCATTGCAGTCAAGAGGCCCCAGAGCAAAGCTCTGGAACCTTGAAACTGCAGAAATTGCAGATCAAATTGAACAGTAGAAAAAATATTAAACAACCCATTTATTTTCTACTGCAATGAGGGAGGTGCAAAGGGCTTGGTTTGATGTGGCCTTTCAAAATTATCCTTCCCACCTAAAATGGTCCCTTTCTTTCCTAGGATGCTCTGTGACCTCCTTGCCAATTGGTCATGCCTGGAGACATCTGAACTGTGCCCACATATTTCCCTGAGCATATTTGCAGCTCAGTTGGTGGCTGCATCTGCAAAGGGAGGAGGATTAGAGGTGATGGGCAGTCCTGGGGTGGGAAGGGGTAAAGTTTATCCCATGGCCTTTGAAGACCACTGCAGCACTCTGCCCTGCGTAGGGGTTGGCACCAAGATGCAGTTCTGGGTGGTAAAGCTTAAACTTCACTCCCTCCATGACTCCCATGGTGCTGCTGGTGCAGGATCAAACCCTGTGGCCACAGATGTGCAGGAGACAACCCGGGGACAACGTTGCCACTTCAGTAGGGTTACAGCACAACCACCCACCATCACGTCTGCTGTCACTGCGGGTCGTGTGTGGCCTCTCCAGTATAAAACAGAAAGAAATGGGCTTCCTCACCACAATTTTCCCCTCCTGCAGCCCTTCAGGCTCAGGTCCTGCAGCCCTGGGGAGGAACAGGGCTGTCTTGGGGCCCAGTGCTTGCTGTGAGTGGAGTATGTCCATCTTGTCCATCTTCCTTTGCTGTGGCCTGAGCCCTCTCACTCCCTGCTCACATCAGAGAGGATTCCTTATTAATTGCACTAATTTAATGTGCTGTGAGGGGTGCCACCTGCCATGCAGCTGCTGGTCATGAGTCATGCTTATTCTATCCATGACCTGAAAAGTTTCCACTGACACCACTTTGGAGGGATGTCCGTGGTTCTTCGGTGTTAGACCTGTGTCATCACAGGAGACAGCATCTGAGGAGGAGGCCAATCTGCAGAGGACAATGGGAACACGGAGGACGCTATAGCACCTGTGGAGCACCACGGTGACATTTCTGAACCAAGATGTGTCTTGTTTTAAAAAAACAGTTAATTTATACATAGAAGAAAATCCCTCTGCTAGCCAGGTGCAAGGCAGTGCAGGCAATGGGTTTTCCCTTCCTACAGAAAAGTCTGTGGCTGGGTTTTGTTCAATTTCTGAGCAAACAGACACCAGTCTCAGACGCTTTCTGGATTCCTTCACTGAGCGGAGGCATCTCTGTACTACCAGTTTCTGATGCATCACACACATCTTCCCAAAAGCGGAAAGAACTGTAGGGAAAGGACAGGCCTGGAGCATCCCGGCACCTGCAAAACACCACTGCGGGGATGCAGGGAGACCTTCGTGTGTGGTGGGGTGCGGAGCGTTTTAAAGCATTTGCTGGTGGGACCTCTGTGAGCTGTTCCACTGCTGCACTGTTGGGATGGTAGCTGAGCAAGGGGGAAAAGCCCCTTTTCCTGGACATTGAGCCCCACACCTCTGCCCAGTGGGGAATCTTGGGCAGATGATGATGCTGACTCTGCTCTACCACCATCACTGGGGCAGAGATGAGCCTGAGGAGACAAGGGAGGAGATGAGCTGTGGCTGATGCTGGGGGACCAGCAGGGGCAAAAAAGATAGAGGTGGAGGTGGAGGAGGAGGGTTCACCACTGGGCCCTGGGGTGAAGTTGAGGAATGCCCTAATTACAGCACAGTTGTGGAAACTGGAAGCTCTCCACTGCCCTGTAGCCAAAGAAACAGGCTCTGCACTGGGATGAGGTGCAGGACACTGTTCCCAAGGGAAAAAACCCTGCTGATACTGGTCTAGCTCCTTAGTGGGTATAAATGGGTGTCATCTGCTGATCTGCATCAGATGAAGATCTGGCCTCCCTGAGCTCCTCAGGCAGATGCAGGTCTGCCGACAGAGCCCTCCTGTAAAGTGGCTGGAAAGTCACCCCTGGGCAAAGTGGGTGCCTGGAGAGAAGTGCAGTTTTACACTAGAGCCTCGTCTGCACACAGCAGAGCCCTGCAGCACAACTCCCCGGGGCCAAGAGCGCGGCTTCCCTCTCCTGGCTGTAGATCTGGGAGAGCAGATAAGACACCCTGGTGCGTGGAGCAGATCTGAAGAAATGTCAGACTGGTTCCCCCGAGCATCCCTTCCCTGCACGGACTCATGGCCCTGCCTAATTTCCTCACCTTCAGCTTTGTGGACCTGCAGCTTGGTCTGGGCTTCGGTGATGAGCCCAGGGTAGCAAAACAGCTTTTGTGAAGGGAAGTCCTGTCCCACAAAGCGAGTGGCATTCGCCAAAGGCATCACCGAACTTGTGAATAAAGGTGAGCTGGTAGATAAGAGTTTTCCTGGATTTCCAGAAGCAAAGACCTTTAGACCTTCAGGTCAGCCTGAGAGGGAAAGTGCAAGCAGAGGTCAATAATCAATTACCAGATAGGAAACAATTGTGAGACAACAAACTCTGCTGATAATCTTTGCACATTCAGCATAGCAGGGTTGAAGCCTGATGATGCAGGTGCTCAGAGGGATCTTGCAGGGGTTTGGGAATAAAATGGGAAGGGGTGTTTAGAAGTGTATAAAGTGGTACATAGAGAAAAAAAAGTCAATATATACTTCCTATATAAGATGATGGGTTCTGGGCTGGCCATTGCCTACTTAGGAATGATAGCCTGGGATTATGGTGGACCTGAAAAAACCTGAGGAATACCAGGGAAAACATGAGCTGAATGCTCCATGGCAGCAAAAATCTCAGACCATGAGAGATCAATGCTTCATGCTGCCAAGCAGCTCAGCAGGACCTCACCCAAATTAAAGGAGAGATTTTCCCTGAGCTTTTCCAGCAGTGGGGAACAGATCTGGGAATTCCTTGCCGAAGGATGTTTTTTATCCTAACAGTTTTCCTGGGTTTAAGGGAAACTAGGCAGGAGAAACCTGCCTGGGAGGAGAAACCCACTGAGGGCTCTTGACTAAAGAGGAAGCCACGTTGAGCTCAAAAGGTCTCTGAGCTGAAAATAAAGACACTGGGGGAGTGTCAGGGGTGAGTGTCATCAAGGCTCATCTTCTGCCTAATCCCCAGCCGCTAAATGCCTGTCTAGAATTTCTTCATCTTAATAATAAGAGGAATCACAAACCGTGAGGTTTTATTTTCCTTTGCCTCGCAGATCCTAGCTGGGGGTGTTCTTTCACTACGTTCAGTCTAATCCTTGTTAAAACCCCGTTAAGACCTAATGCTTTGGTGATATCCTTTGGCAATGGGTTTTGCAAGTGAAGTGCTCACTGTGCATTAATCAGAAAGGTTTATTGCTCTATAGTAGCTTGCTGATGCCGAACAGCTATATATAGTTTGTCAGCAATTAGCAGGACGCTTGCAAGGTTAAGTAATTTTTTTTTCCTTATGCCACAACTCGCTGAATCTTCTGTATGTATGAAAACACTTGAAAGGCAACTGACTACTGCAAGGAGAAAAAAAAACAGAGAACGAGCCCTGCCCAGAGCGGGCAGCTCATTTGACAGGGCTATCTTTTAGAAATGGGATTTTCATCAGGAACCTTTGATTAAAACAGTTCCTTTGGTTGCTCAGGTCCTGGGCACGCCTCTGTGGGCTGGAGGCATGCGTGGCAAGCCCAGCCTCATAACCAGACCCTCAGGCAGGCAGAGAGATGGATCTCGCTGGGATCAGAGACCAAATTTGACTCAGGGGGTCCTAGATGGCTTTTTCTGCAGGAATCCACTGTGATCACTGCTCGGCTGCACCGGCAGTGGGAGCACTGGGGTACTGGCCATGGTGTGTGCTGGCCCCAGGTGAAAAACAGGCTTGGACACACCTCTGCTGTGTCTAGGTGCCCATGTCACCCCAAAAGGACAGTCCCCTCTTGCCTTCACATCTGACTTTTGAAGGAGAGTGTTGACTTGTGTGAACGTGAGGGGTCAGGTCTCAGGAATAGCCTGGGGGGGATGATAAGTTTTGATGGACTGGGTCCAGGCATGGGACGAGCCTGGGCTCACAGTCCCCCTCTAGCAGAAGGCTTCAGCACTCAAAAATTGGACACCCTCATGCTTCAGCCACTTCCACTGAGAATTCATGAGTCCTCTTTACTGCAGCCAAGTTCATAATGAGGGGGGAGGCTGTGATGGCTCAATCTAAGGTGTCCAGAAAAGTCTGCAAGGAACAGAGCACCCTCCCATGCTCTTTGGGAAGGACTGGACTGTGCCCAGACGGAGGTGTTTTAATGACTGTTTTGGATCCCTGGGAGCCAGCCTCCTCCCACTCTGCCCAAGGTAATTCACCGCCTCCACCGGTGCTGGAGGAGTTGTTGACTGGTGGAGAGCGGCTGGTAAAACAGGTTCTCTGCAGGGAGTTGTCTCCGAAACCCTGGGAGACCTGGATGGATCGAGCCCGGAGCGTGGGTCTCCGCTCAAACCCTGGCACAGCAGGCAGCGGGGAGTGATTTCCTTCTGCGTGGCACTGCTGGGCAGGGCGTCTTTCGCGCGGCGCCGCTAGTAGACAAATTACAGCCTTGCCTCTGTCAAGGTAGATAAGAAACCATGTGATACAGCGCGGTGGTAAACGGGTTGCAGGCAGGGTAAAGGTGCACAGGGAAATAACCTTGCAGGGAGTTCCTCCCTCCTCGGGGAGCAGAGTCTCCGGGCAGCGCAGATCCCCGTGGGTCCAACAGCACCTTGGCTTGGATGCCTGCAGAAGTTTTGGGAGCTCTCTAAAACACAGAAAGTTGGAATGTCTTTTAGCAGAAGGAACTGGTCCGATCTCTCCAGGTAGGTGCCGTGGTTTAATGATTAACCCTTTCCAGCAGCAGGAGGAAGGGAGGGGGTGAGGGTGGGCTGCTGGCATGGTGACCCTCAGCCGAGGGGTGCTGGGGAGGATGGGCAGAGGGGACAGTCACCCTGGGGGTGTTGCTTGCAGAGGTAGTGCCAGTCCCATGGAGAGCTCAGGACTGCTGGGGTTTCTTGTGGGTGGGCAAGATCAGAGGCATTTTTGTTCCTGCTGCCTGGGGAAGCTGAGTGCTGGCTCTGGAAATGCATCTTCGCTCCACATTGGATGTATTTTTGGTCTGGTTTGCCTTTCTGTGGGGTACAGTCTGGCTGGGCTGTGCCTCCAGACTTGCTCCAGAGTCGACTGGGGGGTTTTTCACTCATCCCATGCCCATACCCCACTGGGTGCATGTTCCAGCAGTGCCGTGCCGAGGTTGCAGCCTCTGCCCATCCGGTGCTGAGCAAGCCCTGATTCAGTGGCAGTCGCTGAGCGATCCCTGCAGCCCTGGCTGCTGACTGCTCCACTTGGCCTTTCCTAAGAAAGTGGTTTTGACTCCAGTGGGAGCCAGGGCAGGTGAGGCTCCTGAGCATTGTCGGGTGAGTCAGAGGCTCACATGAAGCTTGGGTGATGTAGGGGTCGCTCCCAACATCCTGCAGTCTCCAGGGCAAGCAGCACCGAGCTCCGCTGTGCAGGAGGGTGATGGTGACTCAAACTGAACCATGCTCTCCCACAAAAGGGAGCAGAAATCCCAGTTTAAGCAGATGTGAAGACTCCAGGAGCTAATTGTACGGCCCGGTACTTTGGGTAAGACACCCACCATGCCAGCCCAGAAATGGGAATTGAGGGCCCATTGCTCGAAGGCTGCCAGCTCCACACCCTGCCTCCGTCACAGATGGGACGGATCCAGAGGACATCCCAACCCCATCCAGATCCACCTCCTCTGAGCCACGGACCTGCCCAAGCACAGGCCCGGTGGGGTCCCGCACCCGGGTTGTTTCACAACCCAGAAAAGCAGTTTCTCCTCTCTCATTAGATGAGACAGCATTCACTGAAACAGCATAAATGTCAGATATCTCGGCACTAATCATTAACAGGGCAGGAGAGGACAAGGCAGGGGGAGACTCGCCAATCTTTTTTTTTTATTCATCTCTTTGAGGTTAAAAAAGGTAAGACGGTGAAAAATAAATCCCTCTTTGAAAAGAGGAGGGAAAAGTTGGCAAAGTGAATCCATAGCCTAATGGGTGGATTACTTAATTACAAATAGCAAGAAACTGCATGTTGATAATGCCAGGTTACGTGCTGCCTCAGAAGGAGCCAAGAAAATTCAAGGCAGGAAAATCTCATTTTCATTTTGAAGGAGCCTGTGAGAGCGAAAGCAAAGAGGTAACCGGCTCTCACATGGCTTTAAACCAGCATTAGGGCTCCACGCTGTCGCTGTTTGAGGGACAGGAGAGCTCAGCAGAGGCACCTGCCCCCACGCATGTGCTCACCTCACTGGGTGGGAATGTGCGTGTGCAGCGATGGCTGCACCGGGAGATCACAGCGAGCCGTGCAAACAGAGCCGTGCTACGCTGCGTACAAATATGGACAGGGTCAAGCCCACAGGGCTGGGTGCAGCCAGGAGGTGGATGGTGAGGTGACCCCCCCCCCTGGGGTAAGAGCCATCTGGGGATGCTCACGGGCTCCCTGAGTGGGTCCCAGCCTTCTCCATCCCCACACATGGCACTGGGGACCATATGGAGCACCTCAGCTGCGGGTCTGGTCGCTGTTGGGGTGTGAAGGCTGCGAGGGGTGCGAGGGGCGGTGGGGGTGGAGGCAGCAGGAGGGACGGGCACCTCAGCCTTGGCCTCGCCCTTGCCCCCGCCAGGCGCTTAGCTCTCGGCCAGGACCCGTCCTCACTTTTCTCTCCGTTCTTCTCTGCTGACCCTCCCCCCCCCCC